>ML267454.1:10051-163207 GCA_005239495.1 Nicotiana undulata
CCATGATTTACATTGATTATAAGCACGAAGGTTAATGCCGTGCCATGATTTACATTGATTATAAGCACGAAGGTTAATGCTATGCCATGATTTACATTGATTACATTGACATACATAATACATCGCATAGTGAGGAAGAGAGTAAAGCACGAAGGGTGATTCCGTTCCATTATTTACATTTCTGGCATTTACACTGGTTTCCTTATCATTCATTTGTTAAATTGCCTTTTTTTGTCTGCTCTTCATGCTCACTTAACTGCTCTATCTCATCTGTTCCCCTTTAACTGCTCCCGTATCCCCATACTTGTCTGTTTATCTCTTGCCTTGTTTTTTTCCCATGCTTTGGGTTGTAGAATAGGACAGGTTAACGTTGTTTCTAAGTCTAGCCTCGTCACTACTTCGGCCGAGGTTAGGCTCGGCACTTACTCAGTACATGGGGTCGGTTGTACTGATACTACACTGCACTTCTTAATGTTGTGCAAATCCCGCACCCGGACCCCGTGGACAGCGTTGAGGGAGTGACCTTCAATCCACCCAGAGCTTCAAGGTATACCCGCCGACGTTCGTGGGCCTTGGTGTCTCTTCTACCCTTGGATCTCTTATTGTCTTACATTTTCCGCTAGTTTCAAAGACAATGATGTATTTTCCTTTCAGACTTGTATTTAGCACTCCATAGAGAGTTCGTGAGTTGTGACGTCCCGGTTTTTAGGGCTTATGCGACGTTCTGTATTTACTATTTCACTTAGTATTTTTGAATTATTATTCCATTTCCGCTGTAAAATATGTGAGATGTTCTATTATTTCTGTTAAGATGGTATCTCAATATTAGATTAACTGTACACGTTGGCTTGTCTATCGGGTTCAACGTTAGACGCAGTCACGGCCTGAAGGGTAGGATTTCGGGTCGAGACATTTCTACACCCTAGGCAAGAGCTAAGGCACACTGCCAGCTACCTGGATCTCACCCTAATGGAGTGCCTGTACAGGGGTAAACAGATAAATTGGATTTCCTTCATCGTCCAGCTCTTGGGCAGGGTTGTGAATGGAGCCAAGGCACATGCTATACCTTATGGATTTATCCTAACTCCTGTGCTTGCTCACTACAAGGTACCAGTGAAGAAGTCTGAAATGGCAACTGCTAAGGACTACTTTGGGAAGAACATTCTACTGACCTGTGACTACATTGTGAATATTCCTGAGGATGAACCTTGTTCATCCAGGAAACTGCTTGTTAATAGTAAGGCCAGGACACTTGTGCAGGAAGGTGAGGTCAAGGATGCGAAGATCCTTCGTTTGAAAACTCGCCTTACAGAGGTTGAAGCTGAGCGGGATGCTCTCAAAGCTGATTTAGCTAAGGAAAAGGAGAAGAATGAGGGTGTGTTGCAACAAATGCTCTCCCTTCTTCAAGCCAAGAACACAACCTCTGCCCCTTCCCAGCCTTAGGTGTCCAGTGCCTCCAAAACCCCCCTCTATGACCCAGTTTGGGATTGTCTAATTCTGTTCTGTTTTTTTTTTGCTCATGGTTGTGGCTATCTTTATTTCTTTTTGTGTATGGTGACTGATCAATATCCAATCAATGAATTTTGCTATTTTGTTATTGATTTTTTCTCAGTTTCTTAAATAACTTACATTGTTTTGGTTTCTTTTGATGATTATTTCATGCTTTGCACCTGCAGTTGCCTCAATGACCATGAGTAATTGTTAATATTCTGGTAAGTTTATCATTTTGCAACTTTTTGATGATGCCAAAAGGGGGAAGATAATGCTTAATACCCATTACATTCATCTGAAATTTGATAATTATAAGTACAATTGTAAATACGTATGACGAAAGGATTACAAGAAGAAAAAATAATAGTAAAAAAGTATGAGATAACTATCATGAGTACATGTTATAAATAGTCAAGGCATCTAAAAAGTTATAAAAAATACACATGACTATTTATTTCAATTGTATAAATCTTTATTTTCACATCAAATTCAAAAAAAGATCAACTAAAACTTTATTATTTTTAGCCAAATAAAAAAGTTTAGCCTAAATAATGTAGTTCTATCCAAGTTTTATTATAAATTGTATTCGAAAAAAATTATCCAAAAAAGTAACATACTTAAAAAGATAAAAATATATTCTATTTTAAAAAAAATTCTACATAAACGAAAAAATTCACGCCGCAGGCGAATGCACCCACACTCTTTGCCACATTAGCGTCCAGGAGGTAATGGCTTTCAAAAGGCCAAGTTGAGGGGGGTAATTAAGACCACGAATAATTTAAGGTTGTAACTAATAATCCGTGTCAATTTTAGGGGATGTTATGGTATTTTGCCTATCCATAATGGTGAAAGATGATAAATATACGCAAGATCCACCTACACTGAGTTGAACACCATGCGATTAATCAAAAGAAGAAATACTCTAGCCAATAATTGTCACGACCCGAAATTCCCGCCATTGTGATCGTGATGGCGTCTAACGTTGAACCGCTAGACAAGCCAACGTGTTTAATCTTATCTATTAAAAACCTTTACTATAAAATGACAACATGTTAAAATCAACTTTCCATAATTAACAACATAAAATAAGAACAGAATAAGGGTTTATATCGCTAAATCCACAAACTTAACAAAATACTTAATTTAGCCAACCCGAATCTTTGGAGTCACAACTCATAGACTGTCTAAGAATAGTACACAAAATAGTCTGAAAGAAATAATACGTATGTTTTTGAAGTACAAAAATTAGAGATGAAATGGAATAAGGAAGGGGACGCGGCCTGCGGACGCCTCAGGTCTACCTCAGTGTCTCCGGTGGACTAAAGGATACTCCCTCGATCAGTGTCCACTAGGTCCGGCTGTGTAATCTGCACAACATAAAGAAGTGCAGGTGTAGCATCAGTACAACCGACCCCATGCACTGAGTAAGTGCCGAGCCTAACCTCGGCAAAGTAGTGACGAGGCTAGGACTCGACCGCAATAAATACCTGTGCAGTTCAATAATATAATAGGAAATAAACAGGAAATATAGTTACGGAGAAGAACATGCAGAAGTAACGACAAGAATTAGCAGCTCCAAACAGGTAAATACACAAAAAAAGGCACGACATGTCCCCTCGTGCATAGCCTCAAAATCACTCGGCACGGAATGTCCCCTCGTGCATAAATAATAAAGTCACTCGGCACAGAATGTCCCCTCGTGCATAAATTATAATCACTCGGCACAGAATGTCCCCTCGTGCATAAATAATAATCACTCGGCACAGAATATCCCCTCGTGCATAGCCTCACGATCACTCGGCACAGAATGTCCCCTCGTGCATAATGTACACAGAAACAACAATTCAATATAAAGGTTTAACAATAAGAAGTTCTAAATGTACAGAAATAACCAACAAAATTCTATCGTTGTATTGGTAAAAAATAGCTTTACATGTAACCAGAATCTGCATGACTCAGCCAACTATGTGGACCAAAGAAAACAACACATGTGGAGGTAAATATACACGGAGGCACGGGATAAAAGAGATACGGTTAGTATACTCTTTCATATAATATCCACGAGAAAGAGAAACAGTTGAAATGAATCTAGACAAAGCAACGGGCATGTACAAGATTAACTCAACAGGCACAGGATTATCAACCACGAGTATATCAGCCACGGGAAACCTAATGAAGAAAAAGAGACACGGTCATGACGAATCTGGACACAATAATGGGCAGATTCGAGGATCCACAGTTAATGTCATGTACGTTATGTAACTCCTAAAATAACAGTTATGATTCACCATTGTAACGCCTCATTAATGTAATAATTAGTCATTAATGAGCCATCATTACCGGAATCCAAACATTGTACTAGGATAATCTCTCTATAAAAGGGAAGAAAATGTAACAAACAAGACATCTGAACTATCGAATACAAACTATTTTACTTCTCGCATATTGCTATCAATATTTAGTTCATTTACTTATTATTTCATTCTCTTTTCGATTATCAGGAACCCGAGTTTATCTTAAAACAACTTTGGTCAAAGGATCTTATTCTTTGGTTAAACAAATTGATTCCGTTACCGGGAAACTGATAATCATCGTTTTCTCTACCAAATGATATCCTTAAAATCATGTCGAATTCCAACAATAACAACGTCAACAACAATGACGATAACAACCAACAAAGAAATGGAACCCCAGTTCCAACTCCTCCTCAAGGAACTCCACGTGCTTCGAGAGAACCATCCCCTGAAAGAGCTAACAATCGTAACAATAATGATAAACCAGTGGAGCCAGATCAAATAAGGCAAATGATTGCCGAATACGTGGGGTAGGCTTTGCAGGAGTTTGCAAGAGGATTACCACAAGTACCTCCAGTACCACCAACATTGCCTCCGAATAATGCAATTGTAGTAGAGGATCTGTAAGCGGGGTTAACAAATTTACCCAGGGATGAAACTATCAATACACTTCTTGAAACACGACCAGGTACGACTAATAATTCGGAATTACAAAATTTATTACTAACCATGCAAAAGCAAATGAAAGAACAGAATGATCGCATCGAGAAAATCCCTGGTGTTCCGCCTATTATCAAAGGAATCGATGTGGATAGGTATTCTTAACAACCTTGGAAGCCAAGTGCAGCTCCGTTACCTATACCCAAGAAGTTTAGAATGCCTGATATTCCCAAATACGATGGAACAACCGACCCACGTGATCACGTGACTGCTTTCACCACTAGAGTAAAAGGCAATGATTTAACAAAAGAGCAAATAGAATCAGTCCTTGTCAAGAAATTCAGAGAAACATTCACGAAAGGAGCCTTAACCTGGTATTCTCTTCTCCCTGAGAACTCTATAGATTCTTTTGCTGAACTTGCAGATTCGTTTATAAACGCACACTCTGGTGCACAAAAAGTTGAAAAACAAATGGAAGATATATTCAAGATAAAGCAGGGAGACAAGGAATTTCTCCGTGAGTTTGTAGATAGATTCCAACGGGAAAGAATGCAACTAGCGAGGGTACCTGACAACTGGGCAGCCATGGCATTCACAAGTAACTTGAACGAGAAAAGCTCAGAAACCACGAGGCGACTCAAAGAGAGTCTAAGAGAATTCCCAGCCACGACATGGAATGATGTGTACAACAGGTACAATACTAAACTCATGATTGAAGAGGATATAATTGCACGATCAAAAGATGAGGAATACCCCAGAACAAGACGCCCAGAATCAGAGAAAAGGTCAGGTATGATCCTTACTTAGGACCCTCAGGACGTGACCTACGTCCCAGGTTCGGAAATACAAGACCTTCGGGAAGAGACACAAACTCATCCTCATCTAGATCCAGGAGAGATCGAAATGAACGATCCCGAGGTATTACCCGAATTGGAGACCATAGCTTTAATGTAAGCAACACTGAGCTCGTCTCAATACTGAGAAGTATGGGGGGCAAAGTTAAATGGCCGAAAGAAATGCGTTCTAATCCTAACAGGAGGAACCTCGATAAGTGGTGTGAATTCCGCAATGATCACGACCATAGAACAACATATTGCAGATTTTTACTAGGAGAAGTAGAACATCTATAAAATTAGGGCTATTTAACAAACTTGTTTAGTGATAAAGGTAAACATGCATATATGAAGAACAGGCAGGAGCCACCAAAACCACCCTCCCCAAAACGGACTGTCAATGTCATACATGGAGGAGAAGAAGTAAACGGGATAGTCTGCCAGCTAACATCAAAAGTCACTATCACCCACAGAAAGCGAGTTCGAGAAGAAACGAGGGAAGATCAAATATCTTTTGATGACGCAGATTTTGGTGGATTAATACTTCCACATAATGACGCGCTGGTAATATCCTTACTCATTCATGACACTAACGTTAAAAGGGTGTTCATTGATCCAGGCAGTTCAGTCAATATCATTTTGATGAAAGTCATGGAAGAAATGCTAGTAGAAAACAAAATGATTCCAAAGGTTCGACCCATATCTGGGTTCGACAATTCAACAGTGATAACTAAAGGTGAGATCAAACTCAATACTTACGCTGAAGGAGTCGTCAAAAATGCAAAGTTCCAAGTCATTAATACAGCAATGGCTTACAACGTCATCTTGGAAAGACCATGGATTCATGACATGAAAGCAGTCCCATCTACTTTACATAAAGTGATAAAATTCCTTTCCAAATGGGGAATAAGGAAAATTAGGGGTGATCAGCAAACCTCGAGGAATATTAATTCTATAACTCTTAACAACAAAAAAGACGCGGGAGAAACGACGAATTTTCAAACAGAGGCTCATCAACAAACAGGTATGGAACAAACTTCTGATCAGCTACGTACCAAAGAGACAGGTATTCCAATAGGTATGGAAGAGGATAATGACGAAACAAATCCTGTAATCATCAAGAATGAGCCAGAACATGCGGACATAGACTCCAGACCAGATTTCATTCGTGAACCAGAAGAAGAAGAACATATCAAAACAACTGCTGAAGAACTCGAGGTTGTTCCCATCTCTGAACAAAAGCCCGAAAGGAAACTTTACATTGGCATAAAATTGTTGGAAAGATTAACTCCAGAACAAAAAGGTATGTTAGTCAATTATTTAAAGGCTAATGAGGATTGTTTTGCATGGTCCCATTTGGATATGACATGTATCCTACTAGAAGTGATGACTCATAAATTAAACGAAGATCCATCGTTCGTACCTGTTAAACAAAAGAAACGAAAGCAAGGACCTTTTAAAAATCAAGTTATCGATGAAGAAGTCCAAAATCTTTTAAATATAGGTTCGATCCGGGAGGTAAAGTATCCTGACTGGCTAGCTAACACAGTAGTACTACCTAAAAAGAACGGCAAATGGAGGGTATGTGTCGATTATACTGATTTAATTAAAGCATGTCCTAAAGATTAATTTCCCTTACCATATATAGATCAAATGATCGATGCAACCGCGAGTCATGAATTGTTAAGCTTTTTAGATGCATATTCTGGTTATAACCAAATCAAAATGGACCCCTTGGATGAAGAAAAGACTTCCTTCATTACTAACCGAGGGACCTATTGTTATAATGTTATGCCTTTTGGGTTAAAAAATGCAGGTGCCACTTATCAAAGGTTAGTGACAAAAATGTTCGAAGAACATTTGGGCAAAACAATGGAGGTTTACATCGATGATATGCTTGTAAAATCAACACAAGCAGTAGATCATCTACAATATCTCTCTATCACTTTTGATATCTTACGCAGGTACAATATGAAACTCAACCCGGAAAAATGTGCCTTCGGAGTACAATCTGGTAAGTTTTTGGGATTCCTTGTGTCTAACAGAGGAATAGAGGTAAATCCAGCACAGATAAAAGCTATAGAAGAAATACCTGAAATCTTGAGAAATAAAAAAGAAGTCCAAAGATTGACAGGAAGAATAGCAGCTCTAGGGAGATTTATTTCTAAGTCTTCCGAAAAAAGCTTTAAATTCTTTGCAGTTCTTAAAAAGCAAAATCAGTTCGAATGGACTGAAGAATGTCAACAGGCTTTAAAAGACTTGAAGGTCTACTTGTCAAAACTACCACTGCTATCAAAGCCAAAAGAAGGAGAAAGATTATACATCTACCTAGCTGTCTCAGAAATTGCCGTAAGTGCAGTACTGGTAAGAGAAGAAAGAGGTAAACAATCTCCCATTTATTATGTAAGCAAAACTTTACTAGATGCAGAGACTAGATATCCACATCTAGAAAAATTAGCTTTAGCATTAATACTAGCATCAAGAAAATTGCATCCTTATTTTCAATGTCATCAAATTACTGTCGTAACTTCACATCCTTTAAGGAATATTTTGCATAAACAAGAACTGTCAGGGAGGGTAGCCAAATGGGCCATAGAATTAAGTGAGCATGATATAACATATCAACCTAGAACTGCAATTAAGTCGCAAATATTGGCCGACTTTGTAGCTGGCTTTAGTAGTAATATTACTCCTGAAGTAGAAAAGGAATTACAGCTCTTCAATGGTATAAACCCAGGTCAGTGGACCCTATTTACAGATAGCTCTTCTAATATAAATAGAGCATGATTAGGTATTGTACTAATGTCACCCACGGGTGAAAAGATACGGCAAGCAATCAAATGCTATCCAATAACTAACAATGAAGCAGAGTACGAGGCTGTTATTGCAGGTTTAGAATTGGCACGAGAGTTGTCAATTGAACAAATCGAAATCAACAACGATTCACAATTGGTGGTAATCCAAATACAGGGGACTTACATCACTCGGGAAACTCGAATGCAACAGTACCTAGAAAAGGCACGAGAACTTGTGAGACCGTTCAAAATGTGGAAAATAATATAAATACCTAGAGAAGAAAATGCTGAAGCAGATGCATTGGCCAACCTCGCAGCAGTTACAGACGTAACCAATAAAGACAACACTATCGTCGTACACCGCTTCCATTCGACAATCGATCTAAACAAGAATGAGGTATCTTTTAATAATTTAACTTGGGATTGGAGAAACAAAATTCTTAACTTTTTGCAGAACGGTACCGTGCCTGAATACAAAAAAGCAGCTCAAGCGCTCCGTCGCAAAGCAGCGAGATACTGTCTAGTTCACAACACCTTGTACCGCAAAATGTTTGGAGGATCCCTAGCTAAGTGCCTCGGACCTAACCAGACGGAGTTTGTGATAAGAGAAGTCCACGAGGGCCACTATGGAAATCATGCAGGTGCAAGATCTTTGGTAAAAACCTTAATCAGAGCAGGATACTACTGGCCTAAGATGGAAGAAGACGCGGAGAATTTCATATCAAAATGTGACAAATGTCAGCGGTTCGCCAATAATATGCACCGACCAGCAGAATTGTTACATTCTATTATATCACCATGGCCCTTCATGAAATGGGGAATGGATATAGTAGGACCTCTTCCCCCAGCTAAAGGTCAGATACGGTTCTTACTTGTACTTACTGATTACTTCACAAAATGGGTAGAAGCAGGAGCATTCAAACAGGTGCGGGAAAAGGAGGTTAAGAGTTTCTTATGGAGAAATATAATATGCCGATTCGGAATTCCAAAAGAGATCGTGTGTGATAGTGGCCCACAATTTATAGGCTCTCAAATCACCGAATTCTTCGACAACTGGAAAATCAAACGGATCGCATCAACACCATATCATCCCGTAGCTAATGGACAAGCAGAATCCACGAACAAAATCATCATCAACAATATAAAGAAGTGGTTAGACAGAGCCAAAGGAAATTGGCCCGACGAATTACAAGCGGTGTTATGGGCATACAGAACTACATCAAAAACAGTTACGGGAGAAATTCCTTTTGCACTCGTTTATGGTTCAGAGGCACTAATACCCGTAGAAATTGGTGAACCAAGTCTGAGAGTGACGACATCTAAGGAACAAACGAATGATGTTGTACTCCAAACCAATTTAGACCTGCTCGAGTCACGAAGAGATGCGGCCTTAATACGGATGGCAGCTCAAAAGCAAGTCATAGAACGATACTATAACCGTAAAGCTCATCTCAGATATTTCAAAATTGGGGACTTTGTACTTAAAAAAGTCTTCCAGTCAACAAAGGAAGCAGGAGCTGGCAAACTAAATCCAAACTAGGAAGGTCCCTATAAGGTCCGAGGCATAGCATGGAAAGGCGCGTACGAGTTGGAAGCCATGGACGACAGGATTCGACCAACGAGTTGGAACGCCATCTACCTGAAGAAGTACTACTTCTAAGGAAAAGAAGTACCCCCGGTCAGGTATCGCATGATCGATTTTATCTTTGAATATTTAAACTTTACTAACTTTTTTAGATGATAAGCAAAAAGCTAACCCATCACCAGATGATGACATTAGACCTGCAAAGACGCGAGGAAATAACACAATTCCCGGTCTAGGGTTACACTTTCTGATGGATATTTTAAAGGGTTAAGCAGTCATCATCTAAAAAAAAAGTATATACCTTCGAGTCCGGAATATTTCCTTCTTCAGGGAAAGGAACACAAAGAAGGAATAATCAAGTGCTCGAGATCTCATTCTTCAACGCTCAAACACTTGGGGGACAACATAATATGGAAGGCCAAAATGAAGCAAAAGACTACCAGAAGTCAGAACGCTCGAGCCTAAAAGAACCATTCACCCAACAAGTCAAGTGATACGAGCAAAAGAATTGAAAACTCCGGTACAAGAATTACGAAAGCCTACTCTGAAAACCCTCGAACTATGTTCAGGTTAGAAGGAAAAATATTAGCTACGAAGAAGAAGCCTACTCTGAAAACCCTCGAACCATGTTCAGGTTAGAAGGCAAAATATTAGCTACGAAGAAGAAATGTACATCTCTTATTCAAAAAAAAAAAAACTGTTACATCAAAAACAGTTAGGGATAGAAGATCATCATCATAGTACTTAGCCAAAACTGTTGTAATCAAAACAATTACAAAACTTTGCACTAAAATAACAAATTGTTATTCAAATAAAACAGTTACGGATGAAAGATCAAAACCCTTGTATATATTCTTAAAACTGTTATAAAATAAAACAGTTACGGATGAAAGATCAAAACCCTTGTATATATTCTTAAAACTGTTATAAAATAAAACAGTTACGGTTTACAATACATTTCTCTCGTACTTACAACTGTTGCAAATAAAACAGTCATGGGAAAGACCCAATACTTATAAAAACTGTTACTAATGGAAAACAGTTACTTCCTTGTATTAACTCGAAAAAACTGTTATCTACTAAAAACAGTTACGAAATACAAGTGATTATCAAATCTGTTAAAACAAAACAGTTGCAACATGAGTTTTAGATGACCAATATAACACATGTAAAATGTTGTGAAAGTTCAAGCAAAAACCTCTCACAAAACCATTCTTAAACATGTGAAAAATTCCTATCACTCTATTGAATTTTCAATGAAGTTGAGACATCTTCTTCATTAAAACATTAAAAGGGCCCTAATTAATAAACAAAACCTCTTATAAACAGAGGCTAAAAAGCTTATACTACACCCATCATAAAAGGGTTCAAAGTAAAGCACGCATCTTTATGCAAAGAAAGCTTAGAGGTACGAACAGAAACCTCACAAAAGCAATACAAATCAATAGACTTGAGTAAAGAGTAAGGCTCAAACTCATAACAAAAAGTCTCAAAAATATTAATATAAAAACGGCTAAGTTAAAAACTAAGTACTAAACTAGTACTTAGCCGCATAGATATATACATTTTTTGCCCCTAAATTGTCAATTGGGGACTTTAGAAGTTTCAAATTTACTCCCGATGGAGCTGGGAGTAATTACACCAATCCAATAAAAAAAAAAAAAAAAAGGGTGACTAAAAGTCTTCATTCTCTAGGAGGAGGAGGAGAACCAACTTCTTCTGAAGAATCGTCCGCTTCTTCCTGGGCTTCATCAGCTGGAGAGAGATCAAAACCTTGCTGAGTCTTCTCCATAGCTTCCCTAGATTTTGCAATCTCAGCATCAAGGTCAAAGCCTTCTCGACTCATTTCCAACAATGTATCATGGCGAGCACTCATATATGCCCTACTCACGTCAACATTCGTTGATTCTTCAAGGTCATCATAGTCCTTTGACCAAGCTTGAATCTCGCCCTTCAAATTATCATTCTCAGTCTCAGTGGCTTCCAAGGCAACCTTTAGAGATCCAATTGATTCCTTCAAAGTCTGAACCTTCATTTGAGCTTCACGGAGATCCTCTTGAACCTGGGAAAGATTATGCACAAGTTCACCAGAATATTCCTCTTTCTCCCCCAACATGTGCTTCAGGTGCCGGATTTCCTCCGTAGCTTTTGACAGTTGTTCAACAAATGAAGATTCAAGAACATCTTTATCCTTATTGACCTGGCTGAAAGAAGCTTTCTCCACTGCCAGCTCTGCCTTAACAACCTTCAATTGCTCCCTCAAGGTATCTCTCTCATCCTCTAAAGCTCCCATCTCTATTCGAAGATTGTCGTATTGTGCTTTAATATCATTGAGCCCACAGAACACCTTCAACTCATTTTCATAATTGGAAACTCTCTTCATAAGCTCCAAACCAATAAGGTGCGTCTGTAAAAACAGTAAAACAATCAAATGTGTTAAACTGTTAATTAAAGAACAACATGTGTGCAAGAGTTCTTCCAAAATACATACCTTTAAGGAGTTATGCACCACCTCATTGGCCCAAGTAAGAGTTGTGTGGCTATCAAGATTGTCCCTCTCCTCAGAGCCAATTAAAGGCTTAAGCCATACCTCTGGCTCACCAGTCTTTTTGAAGAGGCTTCCACCGGTTGGAACCTCAATTGTAACTCTTCTCATCTCCCTGCTGGAAGACCCTTCTTCTATAATAGAAGGCATGGAAGCTGGTACGGAAGGGACAACGGAAAAGAGAGAGGGACCGGAAGCTAAAGAAGCCGGGGGCATTTCTATAGAGACGGACGGAAAAGAAACTGAAGAAATAACAAACATGGGAGGAGGAACAACAACCATAGAGTGAGGAGCAGGAACGGCAGCAAAACCTGGATAGATGGTAGCCAGGGGAACATCATCAGGGTCCATTTCAAAACCTTTATAAAATAGGCGCTCGACAGGATCTCGAGCTGGGGAATGGGATTGATCACGAGAAGAAGAAGGCCTGATTTCCAATGCGGAAGAAAGAGGCGCGAGAGTAGACTCATCATCAGAAACTACCTGCCTTCTTCTCACCCGGTGCACTAAAGAACCCTCTTCTTCATCCTCATCTTCTCCTCCAAATCGAGAACCTTAAACCTTTCTTTTTGAAGCACCAGCTAAAACATTCGGGGCATGAGATAATGACATCTTCGGAAGCGATGAAGATGCCCCACGGGTAAAAACCCCTATCAAAAAAGAGAAAGAATTAAACAAAATTCAGATAAGGAAAGAAAAGAGAAAAAACTCTACTTACCATGAGTCTTAACAATCCATTTATACTTTGTGGAAAAGTACTTCCTCGGCAGGAGCAGCAGTTAACATTCTTTCTACCCAACTACGAATATCGGAAACATTCTCGACAATATTCATAGTTGCTGAAAACAAGAGGAAAACATATGCGGTGTTAAAAACATAATACAACTTTATGTAAAGAAGACAGGTGCGAACCAAAGTACTTACGTGCACGGTTCCACTTCTCAGGGAAGGGAAGATTATTTTCACCCACTAGAACATCAGTGGGAGCAGCAACATACCTCAGGAACCAACCTCTGTCTTTATCATCATTAGGGGTTACCAGAACTCTCTTACTCCGAGCAGCCAGAGTAAAATTCCCTTGACGAAACAGAGCAGGTGAATACAAATGCATCAGATGATGAAAGGTGAAAGGAACGGAAACCTTTGAAGCCAAAACTATTACACAAGCAACAACACGCCATACTAAGGGACCAACCTGTCCTAGGCAAATATTGAAAAAATGGCGAAATTCTATGATAACAGGGTCAACAGGAGGCTGAAATCTTACTGTGAAAGGGTAAGTATAAACATAAGAAAAACCCGTCTTGTAAGACATGATTCTTTGGGTATTACTTGGCACAAGAATGGGAATGTTAGACTCCCAGGAGAATTCCCTACGTACAACAGGAATATGACCTACAGTAACAATGGTAGTGTATTTATCTACACTATCTAAAGAAGAAGCTTGTTCAGCGATGGAAGAATTTACTTCTGGAAAAACTATCTCGGCAGGAATGATTTCGTCAACTCTGGGTTGACGAATATCATCCTTGTTCTTAGAAACAGAATGAGAGGATCTACCTCTTCGAGAAAACAAAGACCTACTAGAAGAAGGAGAAACTAAAGTAGATGAAGAACCTCTAGTGGAAACAGATCCTAAACTCCTCAATCGACCACCTCTCCGGCTCCTAGATGGAGCAGAAGAAGGAGACGCCAAAGTTTCAACATTGATAACCTTTTTAGGTCGACCAGATGAAGACATATTTATGCAAGCTAAGGAAAATTTCTTCACCAAGGAAAAATCAAATTATAGAAGTGTTTCGTGAAAGAGAAAGAAAGAAGACGATTATTTATACCTAATGGCAACCGTCAAAGCATGGAAAAGTAATGATGGAAAGTCATAATTAAGAGTGTCACTTCAGAACTGATGCGGCGAATTGTTGCAGAGCCAATAAAAGACAGACACATGGAAGAAGCATTAAATAGAAGTAATACACGATGAATGCGTTCAATAAAGGATACAATGTCTCGAAACAAAGCGGCGGCAAAATATTCCCGCCATAAATGAGTATCCACTTACCAAGTATTATACGCCAAATACATGGCAAGTGGGGGGACTATCTGTATTGGTAAAAAATAGTTTTACACGTAAGCAAAATCTGCATGACTCAGCCAACTATGTGGACCAAAGAAAACAACACATGTGGAGGTAAAGATACACGGAGGCACGGGATAAAAGAGATACGGTTAGTATACTCTTTCATATAATAGCCACGAGAAAGAGACACAATTGAAATTAATCTAGACAAAGCAACGGGCAGGTACAAGATTAACTCAACAAGCACGGAATTATCAAGCACGAGTATATCAGCCACGAGAAACCTAATGAAGAAAAAGAGACACGGTCATGACGAATCTGAACACTATAATGGGGAGATTCGAGGATCAACAGTTAATGTCATGTACATTATGTAACTCCTAAAATAACAGTTACGATTCACCATTGTAACGCCTAATTAATGTAATAATTAGTCATTAATGAGCCATCATTACCGGAATCCAAACGTTGTAAGGGAAGAAAATGTAACAAACAAGACATCTGAACTCTCGAATACAAACTATTTTACTTCTCGCATATTGCTATCAATCTTTTGTTCCTTTACTTATTATTTCATTCTCTTTTCGATTATCAGTAACCCGAGTTTATCTTAAAACAACTTTGGTTAAAGGATGTTATTCTTCGGTTAAAAAAATTGGTTCCGTTAGCTTTTAAATAAAAATCCTCAACTGAACAATTAATCAATAACTTCCCACGTCATGAAACAACCTCAACATATCACTTTTAAATAACCAATTATTAATAACATAGAGAATATCAAGAACACGGTATAAATCCTCACATTTGACTCACGGGCATGCTTGACCACAACACATAGGTACTCGTCACCTTACCTATACGTTGGACATGGAATACACATAGCAATTAAGACTCTATACCTATTCCTTCAAGTTAAGGTTAGGCCAAACACTTACCTCGACTCCAAGAATGCAATTCAAGCCTCATTCACCGTTTTTTCTCTCGAATCCAGCTCCGAAACGATAGTATCTAGACATAATCGACTCAATAATATCAATAATGACTCAATAACTCAATACCAATGCCTAATTATACATTTCCCATTAGTCTTCCAAAAAGACCAAAATTCGACCTCGGGCCCGCTTGGTCCAAACACGAGGTTCAGACCAAAACCCGATCACCCATTCCCCCACGAGCCCGAATATATGATTTGTTTTGAAATTCGACCCCGAAACGAGGTTGAATTCCTAAAAGTTCTAAAACCCTAACTCTACCCAAAACCCATAATTTGTACCTTTGATTTCTAGTTTTTAGACCTAGACTCTAGTGATTGTTGATGAAAGATGGAAGGAAACAATGTTAGGATCACTTACCCAAGAGGTTATGGAGGAAAACTAGCTTGTAAGTCGTCAATGGGGTTTGGAGAAGAAGCAAAGGGTGACAAATATGAAAATCCCGTAACGGGTATTCTGTTTTTGAACAATTAATAAATGGGCGGATTTTGTACTATGCGATCGCGGAAGTGGAGGTGCGATCGCATAGTGTGCTGAGTTCTGAGCATCGCGATCGCGGGTTAAAGAATGCGATCGCAGAGAATCCCTGGCTCAAGCTATGCGATCGCGGGTCAAAGGATGCGATCGCAGAGAACATTCACCCAGCCCCCACCCAGCTCTACCTAGTGCACTATGCGATCGCGGAGTACACTATGCGATCGCACATTGCAACAGATCTTCCCCCTTAATGCAAGCCTATGCGATCGCAGAAGGAACTATGCGATCACATAGAACAAAACACCAGACACCAGCAACAACCTGTTTACACCAGATTTTTCAACCTTTTAGCACCCCGACACCTACCCGAAACTCACCCGAGCCCTCGGGGCTCAAAACCAAATATGCACACGATTTCTACAACATCTTACGGACTTATCCAAGTAATTAAACCACCAAAATAACATAAAAAATAATGAATTAAACTCCAAAGTCCATAGAATTTTCTCAAACTTCATAAACTATCAAATTTTCCATTTTTGATCCAAAACACGTCAAACCAAGTTTGTTTCTTACCAAATTTTTCAGGTAACTCATATAACACATATTGAACCTGTTCCAGGCTCCGGAACCATAATACGGGCTCGGTAACACAGGTTTCGTATCAAAGTTCATTTTTAAAAGCCTTTATTATTTTCAGAAAATAATTTTCTTTAAAAATTTATGTCTCGGACTTTGGACCTCGGAATTTGATTCCGGGCATATGCCCAAGTCCCATATTTTCCAACGGACCCTCCGAGACCGTCAAATCACGGGTACGGGTCCGTTTTATAAAAAATGTTGACCAAAGTCAACTTTATTCAATTAATTATCATAAATTCAAATTTTTAGTCAAATTTCCACATAAAGGCTTCCATGCTACATGCCCGGCTGCGCACGCACATCGAGGTGAGATAAAATGAGGCTCTCAAGGCCTCAGAACACAGTTATAATTAAATTTACACAGGATGACCTTTTGGGTCATCACAATCTCCACTTCTAAAATAAACGTTCGTCCTCGAACGGACATAGAAAGGTACCTGAATCGGGGAAACGATGGGGATATCGGCTCCGCATATCGGACTCGGACTCCCAAGTAGTTGCCTCAATAGGCTGACCTCTCCACTGAACACGAACCGAAGGATAACTCTTCGATCTCAATCGTCGCATTTGCCGGTCTAATATGGCTACCGGCTCCTCCTCATAAGACAAATCTTTGTCCAACTGGACACCGCTGAAGTCAAGTACATGAGATGGATCCACAATATACCTCCGGAGCATAGATACATGAAACACTAGGTGCACGGCTGATAAACTCGGTGGCAAGGCAAGTTTGTAGGCCACATCTCCTACTTTATCCAAAATCTCAAATGGAGCAATGTACCTAGGGATCAACTTGCTCTTCTTTCCGAACCTCATCACGCCCTTCATGGGCGACACTCGAAGAAATACCCGGTCTCCTACCATAAAGGCCAAATTTCAAACTCTACGATCCGCATAATTTTTCTGCCTGGACTAAGTCTTACAAAGTCTATCCTGAATGATCTTCACCTTGTCCAAGGCATCCTGGACTAACTCAGAACCCAATAATATAGCCTCTCCCGGCTCAAACCATCCGACTAGGGACCAACACCGCCTACCATACAACGCCTCATACAGAGCCATCTAAATGCTCGACTGATAGCTGTTGTTGTAGGCAAACTCAACTAAAGGCAGGAACTGGTCCCATGAACCACCAAAGTCAATGACACAAGCCCGCAACATATCCTCCAAGATCTTAATAGTACGCTCGGACTGTCCGTCCGTCTGAGGATGAAATTCTATGCTCAACTCAATCTATGTGCCCAACTCTCGCTGAAATACTCTCTAGAAATAGGAGGTAAACTGAGTACCTCGGTCTGATATAATGGATATGGGCACGCCAGGCAATCTAACAATCTCTCTCATATAGACCTTTGCCAATTTCTCCGCTGAATACGAAACTGATATCAGAATGAAGTGTGCTGACTTGGTCAGCCTATCCACAACAACCCACACTACATCAAACATCCTCTAAGTCCGTGGGAGTCCAACTAAAAAATCCATAGTGATACGCTCCCACTTCCACTCGGGAAGCTGAATCTGCTGCATCAAACCATCAGGTCTCTGGTGCTCGTACTTAAACTGCTGATAGTTCAAGCACCGAGCTACATAAGCTACAATATCCTTCTTCATTCTCCGCCACCAATAATGCTTCCGCAAGTCTGGTACATCTTTGCGGCGGCCGGATGAATGGAATACTGGGAACTATGGGCCTCCTATAGTATCAACTCATGAATACCATCAACATCAAGTACACAAATACGGCCCTGCATCCTCAGAACTCCATCATCATCAACCGTAACCTGATTGGCACCTCCGTGCCGGACTGTATCTCTAAGAACACATAAATGACGATCATCATACTGCCTGGCCCGAATACGATCATACAATGAAGAACAAGCTACGATATGGGCCAAAACACCGCCAGTCTCAGAAACCTCCAATCTCACAAATCGGTTGGCTAAAGACTGAACATCCAAAGCAAGAGGTCGCTCTCCGACTGATAAATAAGCAAGACTACCCATATTGGATGACTTTTGGCTCAAAGCATCTGAAACCACGTTGGCCTTCCCTGGATGATAAAGAATGATAATATCATAGTCCTTCAACAACTCTAACCACCTTCTCTGCCTCATGTTCAACTCCTTTTGCTTAAACAAGTATTGCAAACTCTTGTGATCAGTGAATACCTTACACAAATAGGGCCTCCAAATCTTCAAGGCATGAACAATAACTGCAAGCTCCAAGTCGTGAACTGGATAATTCTTTTTGTGTAACTTCAGCTGACGAGATGCATAGGCTATGACCTTGCCATCCCGCATCAATACCGCACCGAGCCCAACCCGTGATGCATCACAATACACGGTATATGGACCTGAACCTGTGGGCAATACCAACACAGGTGCCGTGGTCAATGCTGTCTTGAGCTTATGAAAGCTCGCCTCACACTCCTAGGACCATCTAAACTGAACACCTTTCTGCGTCAACTTGGTTATCGGGGCTGTTATAGATGAAAACCCCTCCACGAACCGGCAATAATAGCCTGCTAGGCCTAAGAAGCTCCGAATCACGGTGGCTGAAGTGAGCCTAGGCCAATCTCTAACTGCTGAAACCTTCTTCGGATCCACCTGGATGCCCTCTACCGACACAACATGGCCTAGAAATGCCACTGAACTCAACCAGAACTCACACTTAGAAAATTTGGCATACAATTGCCTATCCTTCAGAGTCTGGAGGACGACTCGAAGGTGCTTCTCATACTCCTCTCGGCTACGGGAGTAAATCAAGATATCATCAATAAACACAATTACAAATGAGTCCAAATATGGACTGAACACCCGGTTCATCAACTCCATAAAATATGGGGGCATTTGTCAACCCAAATGACATCACCAAGAACTCATAATGCCCATAACGAGTGCGAAAGGTCGTCTTAGGGACATCAGACGCCCTAATCCTCAGCTGATGGTAACTAGATCTCAAGTCTATCTTGGAAAACACTGTAGCACCCTGAAGTTGGTCAAATAGATCATCAATCCTCGGCAAAGGATACTTATTCTTAATAGTAACCTTATTTAGCTGTCGGTAGTCAATACACATCCTCATTGAGCCATCTTTCTTCTTAACAAACAACATTGGAGCACCCCAAGGAGAAACACTAGGCCTAATGAAGCCTTTATCCAACAAATCCTGCAACTGCTCCTTCAATTCCTTCAGCTCTGGCGGGGCCATACGATACGGCAGAATAGAAATGGGCTGAGTGCCCGGATCTACCTCAATACAAAAGTCAATATCCCTGTTGGGTGGATACCCGACAGGTCAGTAGGGAATACCTCTGGAAACTCACGAACCACGGTCACAGACTCCATAGAAGGAACCTCGGTACTAGAATCACGAACGTAGGCCAAATAGGCCAGACAACCCTTCTCGATCATGCACCGAGCCTTCACATAAGAAATGTCTCTACCAAAAGAATGACTAGGAGTCCCTCTCCACTCCAAACGAGGTACTCCTGGTAAGGCTAAGGTCACTGTCTTGGCATGACAATCCAGAATAGCATGATAGGGAGATAGCCAATCCATTCCCAATATAACATCAAAGTCAACCATATCCAAAAGCAAAAGATCAATCCAAGTCTCCATACCACCAATAACTACTAAGCAAGCACGGTAGACTCGATCTATCACTATAGAATCACCCATCGGGGTAGACACATATACAAGAGCACTCAGGGAATCACGAGGCATGCTAAAATAAGGGGAAAAATATGAAGACACATAAGAGAAAGTAGAACCCGGATCGAATAACATCGAAGCATCTCGGCTGCAAACTGAAACCGTACCTGTGATAACTGCGTCAGAGACCTCAGCCTTAGGCCTGGCCAGAATAGCATAGCATCAGGGCGGAGCCCCTCCAACCTGAACATCTCTAGGTCGACCTACGGCCTGACCTCTACCTCTCGTGGCCTTCCCCCCACCCCCATGAGACTGACCTCCACCTCTGGCACCACGACCACCACCCCTAGCTGGTTGAGGGGGTGGGGGTGCACCTGGTGCGGGGACTATGACACGGGAACCCTGATACTGAGAACCACCAAAACCTCGGGGAAAAACCTAGAAATATGCCCCACACCACCGCAAGTAAAGAAAGACCTCGACTGGGGAGAGTACTGACCCGGTAACTTGCCCTGACGACCAGAATGACCACCCTGAAAGATCTGAATTGGCGGTGCACTGATGGGAGTTGAAGATGCACTACGGGATACCTGAAGTGCCGACTGATAAGGCCTAGGGGGATCACCTCTGCCAAAGGAATCTATGCCTCTAGATGAGGCACCACTGAATCGGCCGAAATGACGAGATCTCTTGTCAGACCCGTGACCACTACCCTACGACAATACCATCTCAACGCGCCTGGCCACATCGGCTGCATCCTAAAAAGAGATATCAGTACCCGTCTCTCTGGCCATCTGAAGTCTGATGGCTGGGCTAGACCCTCAATAAATCTCCGAACCCTCTCCCGATCAGTGGGGAGTATCATAATGGCATGCCTGACTAAAGTAATGAACCTGGTCTCGTACTGAGTGACGGACATGGAGCCCTGCTGGAGACGCTCAAACTGCCTCCAAAGATCCTCTCTCTGAGTAACTAGAAGGAACTTCCCCAAGAACAACTCGGAGAACTGAGCCCAAGTCAGAGGTGCATACCCAGCTGGTCTGGTCAAGCAGTAATCTCTCCACCAAGTCTTGGCGGTGCCAGAAAGATGAAATGTAGCAAAGTCAACTCCATTGGACTCCACTATGACCATGTTCCGAAGAACCTCATAACAGCTGTCCAAATAATCTTGGGGATCCTCTGATGGTGCACCAGTGAAAGTAGTAGGGAATAACTTGGTGAATCTATCCAATCTCCATAGAGCATCTGCTGACATAGCTGCTCCAATAACTGCCGGTGCCACAATACCCGGCTGAGCTACTCCGGCTGTCTGAGGTGCCGGAGTCTGAAACAGAGGATCTAACTGCTCTGGTGGACGAGTAGCAGGAGTCTGGGTCCCTCCCCCAGCCTGAGAGACGACTGGTGCAGTAGGAAGAAGACCGGCATGAGCCGCACTCTCCATGAGTCCCACTAAGAGGACTAGAGCCTCCTGAAGAACTGGGGTAGAAATGAATCCCTCTGGGACCTGAGCTGGTCCAACTGGGACTGTTTGAGCGGGAATCTCCTCGGTGAACTCAACCTGAGGATCCTCCGCTGGGGCTGCTGCTCGGGGCTGAGCCCTGCCCCGGCCTCGGCCTCTAGCACGACCTCGACCTCGGCCCCTCGTAGGAGCCGCGACAGGAGTATCGGGCTGCCGATCGGAACCTGGGGAAGCACGCGTCCTCGCCATTTGTGAGAGAATAGAATAGAAACTCAATTAGCATTTTGATTTCAAATCGCACGACAGAGGAGAAGAAAATATGAAGTCATTCCTAACTTTGCAGCCTCTGGGGGATAAGTACAGACATCTCCGTACCGATCCCTCAGACTCTACCAAGTTTGTCCGTGAGTTGTGAGACCTAAGCAACCTAGGGCTCTGATACCAACTTGTCACGACCCGAAATCCCACCTTCAAGACGTGATGGCGTCTAACGTTTAACTCCCTAGACAAGACAACGTTTTAAATGAATTAACGTAATTACATATTAACAATTAAAAACAATAACGCTAACTAGAAAATCATGATAAAAATACGGAGGTTTATTAGATTCTAAAACTAGAATAGCCAATCTCGTAGAAAATCTCCTTAAGTACAAAACCCAGAAATGGAGTCACAATCTCATGAACTAGACTAAGATTTGGCTAAAAATAACAGTCTGAAATAAAGTGGTACGTCTGTCTGGAAATACACAAAATGATAGAAAGAAGAGATAGAAGGTGACGTCAGGGCCCACGAACGTCTACAACCTTGATTTCACCTGCGTGGACTGAAGGATACTCACTCTAGCGGTGTCCACTGGATCCGGCTGTGTAATCTGCACAACATAAAGAAGTGCAGGTGTAGCATCAGTACAACCGACCCTATGTACTGAGTAAGTGCCGAGCCTAACCTCGACGAAGTAGTGACGAAGCTAGGACCCGACCGCAATAAATACCTGTGCAGTTCAATAATATAACAGGAAATAAATAGGAAATACAGTTACGGGGAAGAACATGCGGGGGATAAGGGAGTAACAATTTCCAAAACAGCAGAATAAGATAATAACTGAAATGTAGAAGTAAAGGCAGGAATTAGCAGCTCGAAACAAGTAAATACACAGCAAAAGGCACGGCATGTCCCCTCGTGCGTAGCCTCACAATCACTCGGCACAGAATGTCCCCTCCTGCATAAATAATAATGTCACTCGGCACGGAATTTCCCCTCGTGCATAATCTCACCGTCGCTCGGCACGGAATGTCCCCTCGTGCATAAATAATAATCACTCGGCACAGAATGTCCCCTCGTGCATAAATATTAATCACTCGGCACGGAATGTCCCCTCGTGCATAAATAATAATCACTCGGCACAGAATGTCCCCTCGTGCATAAATATTAATCACTCGGCACGGAATGTCCCCTCGTGCATAGACTCTCAATCACTCGGCACAGAATGTCCCCTCGTGCATAATGTACACAGAAACAACAATTCAATATAAAGCTTTAACAATAAGAAGTTCTAAATATACATAAATAACCAACAAAATTCTATCGTCCCGACAAGGGATTCAGCTATAACCAATCTCTCTCAGATGCATAATTTCAACAATAAAAATACTCAACTGAACAATTAATCAATAACTTCACACGTCATGAAACAACCTCAACATATAACTTTTAAATAACCAATTATTAATAACATAGAGAATATCAAGAACACAGTATAAATCCTCACATTTGACTCACGGGCATGCTTGACCACAACACATAGGTACTCGTCACCTTAACTATATGTTGGACATAGAATACACATAGCAATTAAGACTCTATACCTATTCCTTCAAGCTAAGGTTAAGCCAAACACTTACCTCGGCTCCAAGAATGCAATTCACGCCTCAATCACCACTTTTCCTCTCGAATTCAACCCTGAAACGATAGTATCTAGACATAATCGACTCAATAATATCAATAATGACTCAATAATTCAATTCTAATGCCTCATTATACATTTCCCATCATTCTTTCAAAACGACCAAAATTTAACCCCGGGCCCGCTTGGTTCAAACACGAGGTTCTGACCAAAATCCGATCACCCATTCCCCACGAGCCCGAATATATGATTTGTTTTGAAATCCGACCCCGAAACGAGGTTGAATTCTTAAAAATTCTAAAACCCTAACTCTACCCAAAACCCCTAATTTTTACCTTTGATTTCTTGTTTTTAGACCTAGATTCTAGTGATTGTTGATGAAAGATGGAAGGAAACAATGTTAGGATCACTTACCCAAGAGGTTAAGGAAGAAAACTAGCTTGGAAGTCGTCAATGGGGTTTGGAGAAGAAGCAAAGGGTGACAAATGTGAAAATCCCGTAATGGGTATTCTGTTTTTGACCAATTAATAACTGGGTGAATTTTGTACTATGCGATCGCGGAAGTGGAGGTGCGATCACATAGTACTGAGTTCTGAGCATCGCGATCGTGGATCAAAGAATGAGATCACAGAGAATCCGTGTCTCAAGCTATGCGATCGCGGGTCAAAAGATGCGATCGCAGAGAACATTCACCCAGCCCCCACCCAACTCTACCTAGTGCACTATGCGATCGCGGAGTACACTATGCGAACGCACAGTGCAACAGATCTGCCCCCTCAATGCAAGCCTATGCGATCGCAGAAGGACCTATGCGATCGCATGGAACAAAACACCAGACACCAGCAACAACCTGTTTACACCAGATTTTTCAACCTTTTAGCACCCTGACACCTACCCGAAACTCACCCGAGCCCTCGGGGCTCAAAACCAAATATGCACACGACTTCTAAAGCATCTTACGAGCTTACCCGAGTAATTAAACCACCAAAATAACATCAAAAATAATGAATTGAACTCCAAAGTCCATAGAATTTTCTCAAACTTCATAAACTATCAAATTTTCCACTTTTGATCCGAAACACGTCAAACCAAGTCCGTTTCTTACCAAATTTTACAGGTAACTCATATAACACATATTGAACCTGTTCCGGGCTTCGGAACTATAATACGGTCCCGATAACGCAGGTTTCGCATCAAAGTTCATTTTCAAAAGCCTTTATTATTTTCAGAAAACAATTTTCTTTAAACATTCATTTCTCGGACTTGGGACCTCGGCATTCGATTCCAGGCATACGCCCAAGTCCCATATTTTCCTACGGATCCTTCGGGACTGTCAAATCACCGTTCCGGGTCCGTTTACCAAAAATATTGACCAAAGTCAACTTTATTCAATTAATTATCATAAATTCAAATTTTTATCAAATTTCCACATAAAGGCTTACCGGCTATGTACCCGGTTGGGCACGCACATCGATGTGACATTAACGGTGGCTCTCGGTGTCTCAAAAGACAATTATAATTAAATTTACACATGATGACCTTTTGGGTCATCACATAAATATACAATTTGAAACTAGAAAAAACAGATATATTTTAATTTAAGGTCAATTTGATTAGTATTTAGAGTGATGGAGAGCTTAATTTATTTCTAATAGTATGTCATTCAACTAGAATAACATACAAATTTTCTTGTTAAAATTCTTAATAATTAAAAATCATGATTATTATTTCAAAGAACAAAAAATACCTTTTCATCAACTATTTGGGAATAATATTAATATGTTTTACTATTCAAATTTTGATTAGTATAAAAAGAAAAAAGTAATACATTAACACAATTGAAAATACTAAAAGAATAAAACCATATATCATTCAATTTAAACAATGAGAAAAATACATGAAGGCTTATGTTTCAACTGACTTTTTAATTATTACTTTATAGTAATTAATTTAAGGTTTGGTTGGTGCAAAATTTTTTTAAACTAAAAAAGTGCAGACCCTATATAGAAATAATTTAAATTTTAGTTGTATTATTATCTAGTCATTGTATAATAAAGCATTAAACTTCGACTAGTATTTCAAAGTGATTGGTATAGTAATACGATTTCAGAAAAATTAAAATGCATATATTGCAAAAGATAAATAACAATACATGTAATTGTGGTTCTATGAGTTATTACACAAAAATCTATTCTCTTTCTTCTTTCCCTGAAGCATAAAAAGTGTGTAAGTAATAATAGACCAAAAAATATTAAATGAAAAAAAACAAGAAGAAGAAAAAAGAATAATTAGGCCCGTGCGGGTACATCATCTAATTGTACCAAAAAAAACCCTAAAGGATCTCGAAGGTTTTTTGTTTAAAACTTCCACTTAAACCACAAATTCACATTACTAGAATTTTTTTTTAAAAACAATAACTTTTGAGGAAGAATTTAGAAGATGCATAAAGTGAGAAGCACACTACATATTGAATGTTGTGGTCTAACTATCAAGAAAATGGATAAAAATGATGTGAGATTAATGTTTAAATCTGATGTGAAATCATATGTCTAAAATCTCATGAATAAAGTCAATATTCATAAGGCAAAATACCTTAACACCCCCCTAAACTTGACACGAATTATTAATTACAGTCTTAAATTATTCGTGGTCTTAATTACCCCCTTCAACTTGGCATTTTGAGAGCCATTACCCCTGGACGCTGATGTGGCAAAGAGTGTGGGTGCACTCGCCTGCCACGTGAATTTTTCTGTATATGTGGCAGTTTAAAATAAAATAAAATATATACATATTTACCTTTTTACTTATGTTACTTTTTCGGATTATTTTTTCCGGAATACAATTTATTATAAAATTTGGATAGAACTATATTATTTATGCTAAATATTTTTATTTGGCTAAAAGTAATAAAGTTTAGTAAATCATTTTTTGAATTTGACCTGAAAATAAAGATTTATACAATTGAAATAAATAGTCAAGGTATCTAAAAAGCTATAAAAAGAATACACATGACTTTTCGTTTCTTCTGACATCAGGCACTTCGAATTGGACTATGAAAATTCCGGTTCAATTTTTCGGTTATGAAATACAAAACCAAATAATCTCAGTTTGGTTTGTTTTCTTAGAGATTTCAGGTTAATTGGTTCAGTTATTTTGAAATTTCTATTTAAACCTATGGACATCTACTGACAAGAAATAATGAACCTCTAAATAAAGTATTTATGTGCCTAATTACCTCATTCCCATTACATTCATCTGAAAATTTGATAATTATAAGTACAAATGTAAATACGTATGACAAAAGGATTACAAGAAGAAAAAATAATAGTAAAAAAGTATGAGATAAATATCATGAGTATATGTTATAAGTCAATTGAAATAAATAGTCAAGGCATCTAAAAATTTATAAAAAATACACATGACTATTTATTTTAATTGTATAAATCTTTATTTCCACATCAAATTCAAAAGGAGATTAGCTAAAGCTTTATTATTTTTAGCCAAATAAAAAAGTTTTATCCTAAATAATGTAGTTCTATCCAAGTTTTATTATAAATTGTATTCGAAAAAAATTATTCAAAAAAGTAACATACGAAAGGTAAAATATATTTTATTTTAAAAAAAATGCTACATATACAGAAAAATCCACATGGCAGGCGAGTGCACCCACACTCTTTGCCACATTAGCGTCCATGAGGTAATAGATTTCAAAAGGCCAAGTTGAGGGGGGTAATTAAGACCACAAATAATTTAAGGCTGTAACTAATAATCCGTGTCAATTTTAGGGGATGTTATGGTATTTTGCCTATCCATAATGGTGAAAGATGATAAATATACGCAAGATCCACCGACACTGAGTTGAACACCATGCGATTAATCAAAAGAAGAAATACTCTAGCCAATAATTGTCACGACCCGAAATTCTCGTCATCGGGATCGTGATGGCGTTCAACGTTGAACCAGCTAGACAAGCGAACGCGTTTAATCTTATCTATTAAAAACCTTTACTATAAAATGACAACAGGTTAAAATCAAATTTCCATAATTAACAGCATAAAATAAGAACAGAATAAGGGTTTACATCACTAAATCTACAAACTTAACAAAATACTTAATTTAGCCAACCCGGATTTTTGGAGTCACAACTCATAGACTGTCTAAGTATAGACGCAAAATAGTATGAAATAAATAATACGTATGTTTCTGAAGTACAAAAATCAGAGATGAAATGGAATAAAGAAGGGGATGCCAAAGCCTGCAGGTCTACCTCAGTGTCTCCGGTGGACTGAAGGATACTCCCTCGATCAGTGTCCACTGGGTCCGGTATCGTAATCTGCACAACATAAAGAAGTGCAGGTGTAGCATCAGTACAACCGACTCCATGTACTGAATAAGTGCCGAGCCTAACCTCAGCGAAGTAGTGACGAGGCTAGGACACGACAGATAATAAACACCTGTGCAATTCAATAATATATAAAAGAAATAACGACAGGAAGTAAACAGTTAAGTACAAAAACGGGGACAACATGCTGGGGAAAAGGGGTAGCAATTACTGAACTAACGGTACAAAGCAACCAATTAAATATCAAAATGACAACAGGAAGTAAAAACACAAAATAAACAAGTACACGACATCACCCTTCGTGCTTTACTCTCGGCCTCACCAAAACAAGTGCACGACATCACCCTTCGTGCTTTTACTCTCACCCTTACAATGCAATAAATAAATACACGGCATCACCCTTCGTGATTTTACTCTCATCCTCACAATAAATAAATAGAAACGACACGACATTAACCTTCGTGCTTTAAATATCATATCTTGAAACAGCATCACCCTTCGTGATTTTACACTCTCATCTTCACAATGCAATAATTAAATACACGGCATAACTCTTCGTGCCTTACACTCTTCCCCACCCAAACAATATCAAGAACAACAGTTTGGCAAGGAAAATCAACAACATGTATCATAATCACAACATCCCGGCAAGGGAACAACAATAGAAATAAATACTGTCCCGGTAAGGGACACAACTATAACCAAACCCGCTCAAGTGTATAACTTAACAAAAATAATCCTCAACCGAACAATTAATCAACAATGTTCACCACCAAGTGTTTCAATTAATTGAATAACCTCCAAAATAAAATTTACTTCATAACACAGTGAATATCGAAGAAAAACACATATATCATAAAAACCGACTCACGAGCATGCTTGACAACAACATATAGATACTCGTCACCTCACCTATACATTGAACATCAAATACACACGTAACAAATAAGACCCAACACCTATTCCCTCAAGCTAAGGTTAGGCCAAACACTTACCTCGACTCCAAAGATCAAAATCAAGCCTCAAACACCGCTTTTTCTTTCGAACCCGACTCCAAATCAATCATATCTAGACATAATGAACTCAATAACATCAATAAATGCTAAACAATTCAATTTTAATGCTTAATTATAGATTTCCAACATTCTTCCCAAAAATCTAAAAATTGACCTCGGACCCGCTTGGTCAAAACACGAGGTTCGGACCAAAACCCGATCACCCATTCACCCACGAGCCTGAATATATAATTTGTTTTGAAATCCGACCCCAAAACGAGGTCAAATTCCCAAATAATCAAAAAGCCCTAACTCTACCCAAATCCCTAATTTTCTACCCTTAATCTCATGTTTTTAGGACTAGAATCTAGTGGATGTTGATAAAAATTGAAGAAAACGAGGTTAGGATTACATACCTATGAAGCTATGGTGAAGGGGTGCTTCACAAATCGCTTAAGTGGTGTGGAGAAGAAGAAGTTTATGAAAAATGGTGGAAGTTCCCGTATTAATTCTGTTTTTGGCTTTAAAAGTCACAGGGCCAATATTCCTCTATGCGTTCGCGACCCCTTGGCCGCATTCGCGAAAGCTTAACTGATTTGGCCTATGTGTTCGCGTGCTAAGGGCCGCGTTCGCACAGGGTAAAACACACCCAGCCCCTAGGTCCCCTCTCTACTCTTGTGCGTTCGCACCCCCTTGAGTGCGTTCGCGTAGAGTAACAATCTTGTGCTCCGCGTTCGCACTTGATGTGGTGCGTTCGCACAGAACAATCCTCCCCCCCCCATGACAGTGCTATGTGTTCGCATAGCACAAATTACCAGACACCAGAAGACTGCTATAAACACCAGATTTTTGAGTTCCAAAACACCCCGACACCTATCCAAAACTCACCCGAGCCATCAGGGCTCCAAACCAATTATGCACACAACCTCATACACCTCCTACAGACTTATTCGTGTAATAGAAAAACCAAAATAACATCAAAATCAATGAATTAAACCTCAAAATCAATGAAATATTTCAAAACTTCTTAAAACTTCAAATTTTCATTTAAGGTCCGAATCACGTCAAATAAATCCCATTTCCTACCCAACTTCACATAAAACACATACAAATGATATCAAACCTGTACCGGGATCCGGAACCATAATACGGGCCCGATACCATAGGTTTCACATAGAGTTTCATTTTCAAAAACCTCTATATTTTTTTGAAAATAGTTTCTTTTAAAAATTCATTTCTCGGACTTGGGACCTCGGAATTCGATTCCGGGCATACGCCCAAGTCCCATATTTTCATACGGACCCTCCAGGACCGCCAAATCACGGGTCCGGGTCCGTTTACCAAAAATGTTGACCAAAGTCAACTTTACTTCAAATTTCAACACAAATTTATTATTTTTATCAGTTTTTCACATAACGGCTTCCCGGCTACATGCCCGGGCTGCGCACACACATCGAGGTAATATAAAAAGAGGTTTTCACGGCCTCGAAACACAGAATTAGCTAAAAATACACGGGATGACTTTTTGAGTGATCACAATCTCCACCTCTAAAACAAACATTCGTCCTCGAACGGACATAGAAAGGTACCTGAATCGGGGAAAAGGTGGGGATATCGGCTTTGCATATCGGACTCGGACTCCCAAGTAGCTGCCTCAATAGGCTGACCTCTCCACTGAACACGAACCGAAGGATAGCTCTTCGATCTCAACTTCCGAACCTACCGGGCTAATATGGCTACCGTCTCCTCCTCATAAGTCAAATCTTTGTCCAACTGGACACTTCTGAAGTCTAGCACATGAGATGGATCGACAAGATACTTCCGAAGCATAAATACATGAAACACCAGATGCACAACTGATAAACTCGGTGATAAAGCAAGTCTGTAGGCCACCTCTCCTACCTTATCAAGAATATCAAATAGACCAATGTACCTAGGGCTCAACTTGCCCTTCTTTCCGAACCTCATCACGCCCTTCATGGGAGACACCCGCAGCAATATCCGGTCTCCAACCATGAATGCCAAATCACGAACTCTGCGGTCTGCATAACGTTTTTGCTTGGACTGAGTTGTACGAAGTCTATCCTGAATGATCTTCACCTTATCCAAGGCGTCCTGAACTAACTCTGAACCCAACAATCTAGCCTCTCCTGACTCAAACCATCCAACTGGCGACCGACATCGCCACCATACAACGCCTCATAAGGAGCCATCTGAATGCTCGACTGGTAGTTGTTGTTGTAGGCAAACTCAGCTAAAGGAAAACACTGGTCCCATGAACCTCCAAAGTCAGTGACACATGCTCGCAACATATCCTCCATGATCTGAATAGTGCGCTCGGACTGTCCGTCCGTCTGAGGATGAAACGTTGTGCTCAAATCCACTCGGGTACCTAACTCCCGCTAAAATACTCTCAAAAAATGGGAGGTAAAATGAGTACCTCGGTCAAAAATAATAGACACGGGCACACCATGAAAGAGAACAATCTCCTTGATGTAGATCTTTGCCAACTTCTCCGAAGAATACGAAACTGATACATGAATGAAGTGTGCTGCCTTGGGCAGCCTATCTACAATGACCCACACCGCATCAAACATCCTCTGAGTCCGTAGGAGCCCAACTATGAAATCCATGGTGACACGCTCCCACATCCACTCGGGAAGCTCAATCTGCTGCATCAAAACACCGGGTCTCTGGTGCTCGTACTTAACCTGGTGACAGCTCAAGAACCGAGCTACATATGCCACAATATCTTTCTTCATCCTCCGCCACCAATAATGCTGCCGCAAATCCTGATACATCTTTGCGGCGCCCGGATGAATGGAATATCGGGAACTATGGGCCTCCTGCAATATCAACTCATGAATACCATCAACATCGGGCACGCAAATACGGCCCTGCATCCTCAAGACTCTATCATCATCAATTGTAACCTACTTGGCACCTCTGTGCGGGACCGTATCTCTAAGAACACATAAATGACGATGATCATACTGCCGGTCGCGAATACGATCAAACAATGAAGAACGTGCCACAATATAAGCTAAAACACTTCCAGTCTTTGAAACATCCAATATCATGAATCGATTGGCCAAGGCCAGAATATCTAAAGCAAGAGGTCGCTCCCCGACCGGTATATAAGCAAGACTACCCATACTGACTGACTTCCGGCTCAATGTATCGGCCACCACATTGGCCTTCCCCGGATGATATAAGATGGTAATGTCATAATCTTTCAACAGCTCCAACCATCTTCTCTGCCTCATATTCAACTCTTTCTGCTTGAACAGATACTGCAAACTCTTATGAGTTGTGAACACCTCACATGGCACCCCATACAGATAATGCCTCCAAATCTTCAACGCATGGACAATGGCTGCTAACTCCAAATCATGACCTGGATAGTTCTTCTCATGAACCTTCAACTGACGTGAAACATAAGCTATAACCTTGCCATCCGGCATCAACACTACACCAAGTCCAACCCATGAAGCATCACAATACACGGTATATGGCATTGAACCTGTGGGCAAAACTAACACCGGCGCTGTGGTCAAGGTTGTCTTGATCTTCTTAAAGCTCGCCTCACACTCATCAGATCACCTGAACTGGGAACTCTTCTGAGTCAATCTGGTCATCAGAGCTGCGATAGATGAAAAGCCCTCCACGAATCGACGATAATAACCTGCTAAGCCCAAGAAACTCCGAATCTCTGTAGCTGAGGTGGGTCTAGTCCAATCTCTGACTGCTGAAATCTTCTTGGGATCCACCTGAATACCCTTTGCCGACACCACATGACCCAGAAATGCAATCGAACTCAACCAGAACTCACACTTAATAAATTTGGCGTACAACTGACTATCCTTCAGAGTTTGGAGGATGACTCAAAGGTGCTGCTCATGCTCCTCTCGGCTGCGGGAGTAATCCAAAATATCTTCAAAGAAGAAAATCACGAAAAAAATCCAAATAAGGCCTGAACACTTGGTTCATCAACTCCATAAAGGCAGATGGGGCATTTGTCAACCCAAATGACATCACCAAGAACTCATAATGACCATACCGAGTGCGAAAGACTGTCTTAGGGACATCAGACGCCCTAATCCTCAACTGATGGTAGCCAGATCTTAAGTCAATCTTGGAAAACACTGTGGCACCCTGAAGCTGATCGAACAAATCATCAATCCTCGGCAAAGGATACTTATTCTTGATAGTAACCTTGTTCAATTTCCGGTAGTCAATACACATTCTCATTGTGCTATCTTTCTTCTTAACAAACAACACTGGAGCACCACAATGGGAAACACTAGGCCTGATAAAGCCTTTAGCTAGAAAGTCCTGCAACTGATGCTTCAACTCCTTTAACTCTGGCGGGGCCATACGATATGGTGGTGTAGAAATGGGCTGAGTGCCTGGAGCCAAATCAATGCAGAAGTCAATATCCCTATCGGGTGGCATACCCGGCAAGTCAGCAAGGAATACCTCTGGAAACTCACGAACAATGGGCACAAACTCCATAGGAGGAACCTCAGAACTAGGATCACGAACATAAGCCAAATAGGCCAAACAACCCTTCTCGACCATGCACCGAGATTTCATATATGAAATAACTCTACCAGAAGAATGACTAGGAGTCCCTCTCCACTCCAATCGGGGTACTCCCGGCAAGGCCAAGGTCACAGTCTTGGCATGACAGTCAAGAATAGCATGGTAGGGAGATAACTAATCCATCCCCAAGATGACGTCGAAATCAACCATATAAAGAAGTAACAGATCAACACGGGTCTCAAGACCACCAATAACCACTATACATGACTGATAGACTCGATCTACCACAATAGAATCACCCACCGGTGTAGACGCATATACAAGAGTACTCAGGGAATCACGGGGCATAATCAGATAAGGAGAAAAATATGAGGACACGTAGGAAAATGTAGACCCCAGATCAAACAAAACCGAAGCATCTCTACTGCAAACTAAAACCATACCTGTAGTGACTGCATCAGAGGCCTCAGCCTCAGGTCTGGCGGGAATAGCATAGCATCGAGACTGAGCCCCACCAATCTGAACATCCCTGGGTCGACCTACTGCGGCCTGAACTCTACCTCTCATAGCCTGTCCTCAACCTCTAACTATCTGGCCTCCACCTATGGCACCTCGACCTCCACCCCTAGCTGGCTAAAAGGGGTGGGGGTGCACCTGGTGCGAGAATCATAGCACGGGAACCCTGATGATGAGAACCACTAGAAGCTCAAGGGCAACACCTAGCAATGTTCCCTGGACCACCACATGTATAACAAGATCTTGGCTGCTGAGACTGCTGGCTCTGAAACTGTCCCTGTCGACCAGAATAACCACCCTGGAAGCTTTGAAGCGGCGATGCACTGATATGAGCTGGTGGTGCACTGCGGGATACCTGTAGCGCTGGCTGGAATGACCTATGAGGGTGACCTCTGCCAAAAGAGTCACTGCATCCAGATGAGGCTCCACTGAATCAGCCAAAATGATGAGGCCTCTTGTCAGACCCCTGACCACTGCCATGTGATAAGACTATCTCGATCCGCCTGGCAACATTGGCCGCCTCTTGAAATAAAATATCAATACCTGTCTCTCTGGACATATGAAGTCTAATTGGATGAGATAGCCCCTCAATAAACCTCCTCACTCTCTCTCGATCAGTGGGGAGTATCATAATAGCATGTCTGGCCAAAGTGATAAACGGGGTCTCGTACTGGGTGACTGTCATAGAGCCCTGCTGGAGACGCTCAAACTGCCTCCGAAGATCCTCTCTTTTGGTAACTGGTAGAAACTTCTCCAAGAACAACTCGGAGAACTGAGCCCAAGACAAAGACGAAGATCCAGCTGGCCTGATCAAGCAATAATCCCTTCACCAAGTCTTGGCGGGACTAGAAAGATGGAAGGTAGCAAAATCGACCCCATTGGTCTCCACGATCCCTATGTTCTGAAGAACCTCATAGCAACTGTCTAAGAAATCCCAGGGGTCCTCTGATGGTGCACCATTAAAAGTAGTAGGAAACAACTTGGTGAACCGATCTAATCTCCACAAAGCATCGGCAGACATAGTTTCTCCCTCAACTGCCTGTGCCACAATACTCGGCTGAGCTACTCCAATTGTCTGAGGGGCTAGAGTCTGGAATTGAGAAGCTAGCTGCTCTAGTGTGCGGGTATCAAGAGTCTGGGCCCCTCCCCAGCCTGAGAGACGGCTAGTGCTGTAGGAAGTAGACCGGCCTGAGCCACGCTCTCCATAAGGCCCACTAAGAGGACCAGAGCGTCCTGAAGTACCGGGGTGGAAATGAACCCCTCTAGGACCTGAGCTGGTCCAGCTGGGACTGTTTGAGTAGGAATCTCCTCGGCAAACTCTACTAGAGGATCCTCCACTAGGGCTGCGGCTCTAGGATGGGTCCTTCCCCTGCCTCGGCCTCTAGTACGGCCTCGTCGTCGGCCCCTCGTAGGAGCTGCAACAAGAGGATCGGGCTGCTGATGGGTAGATGAGGAAGCACACGTTATCTCCATCTGCGAGAGAATAGAATAGAAACTCAATTAGCATTCAGAATTCAAATCACACGACAAAGAAGAATAGATGTGAAGTTATTCCTAACTTTGCAACCTCTGGGGGATAAGTACAGATGTCTCCGTACCGATCCCTTAGACTCTACCAAGTTTGTCCGTGAATTGTGAGACCTAAGCAACCTAGAGCTCTGATACCAACTTGTCACGACCCGAAATTCCCTCCATCGGGACAGTGATGGCGTCTAACGTTGAACCCGCTAGACAAGCCAACGTGTTTAATTTTATCTATTAAAAACCTTTACTATAAAATGACAACAGGTTAAAATCAACTTTCCATAATTAACAACATAAAATAAGAACAGAATAATTGTTTACATCGCTAAATCTACAAACTTAACAAAATACTTAATTTAGCCAACTCGGGTCTTTGGAGTTACAACTCACAGACTGTCAAAGAATAGTACACAAAATAATCTGAAAGAAATAATACGTTTGTTTCTGAAGTACAAAAATCAGAGATGAAATGGAATAAGGAAGGGGACACCAAGGCCTGCGGACGCCTGCAGGTCTACCTCAGTGTCTCCGGTGGACTGAAGGATACTCCCACGATCAGTGTCCACTGGGTCCGGTATCGTAATCTGCACAACATAAAGAAGTGCAGGTGTAGCATCAGTACAACCGACCCCATGTACTGAGTAAGTGCCGAGCCTAACCTCGTCGAAGTAGTGACGAGGCTAGGACACGACAAATAATAAACACTTGTGCAATTCAATAATATATAAAAGAAATAACGATAGGAAGTAAACAGATAAGTATAAAAACGGGGAGAACATGCTGGGGAAAAGGGGTAGCAACTACTGAACTAACGGTAAAAAGAAACAGATTAAATATCAAAACGACAACAGGAATTAACAACACAGAACAAACAAGTACACGTCATAACTTTTCGTGCTTTTACTCTGATCCTCACAATGCAATAAATAAATACACGACATCACTCTTCGTGATTTTACTCTCACCCTCACTATAAATAAATAGAAACGGCACGACATTAACCTTTGTGCTTTAAATATCTTATCATGACACGACATCACCCTTCGTGCTTTTACATTCTCATCCTCGCAATGCAATAATTAAATACACGGCATCACCCTTCGTACATTACACTCTTCCTCACCCAAACAATATCAAGAACAAAAATTTGGCAAGAAAAATCAACAACATGTATCATAACCACAACATCCCGGCAAGGGAACAACAATAGAAATAAATACCGTCCCGGCAAGGGACACAAATATAACCAATCTCGCTCAAGTGTATAACTTAACAAAAATAATCCTCAACCGAACAATTGATCAACAGTGTTCACCACCAAGTATTTCCATCAATTGAATAACCTCCAAAATAAAATTTACTTCATAACACAAAGAATATCGAAGAAAAACACATATATCATAAAAACTGACTCACGAGCATGCTTGACAACAACATATAGATACTCGTCACCTCACCTATACGTTGAACATGGAATACACACGTAACAAATAAGACTCAACACCTATTCCCTCAAGCTAAGGTTAGGCCAAACACTTACCTCGACTCCAAAGATCAAAATCAAGCCTCAAACACCGCCTTTTCTTTCGAACCCGACTCCAAATCAATCGTATCTAGACATAATGAACTCAATAACATCAATAAATGCTAAACAATTCAATTTCAATGCTTAATTATAGATTTCCAACATTCTTCCCAAAAATCCAAAAATTGACCCCGGGCCCGCTTGGTCAAAACACGAGGTTCGGACCAAAACCCGATCACCCATTCACCCACGAGCCCGAATATATAATTTGTTTTAAAATCCGACCCCAAAACGAGGTCAAATTCCCAAATAATCAAAAAGCCCTAGCTCTACCCAAATCCCTAATTTTCTACCCTTAATCTCATGTTTTTAGGCCTAGAATCTAGTGGGTGCTGATAAAATGGAAGAAAACGAGGTTAGGAATACATACCTATGAAGCTATTGTGAAGAGGTGCTTCAAAAATCACTTAAGAGGTGTGGAGAAGAAGAAGTGTATGAAAAATGGTGGAAGTTCCCGTATTGATTCTATTTTTGGCTTTAAAAATCTGTCACGACCCAGAATCCTAATTCGGGTCGTGATGGCGCCCAACATCGGGGTTAGGCAAGCCAACACAAATTACACAAAGTGATACCCTTCCCATCTAATTAAACAAGTCAACATTTACAAATTTTAAACAGTTAAACATGATGATAACTTGAGATGGAAATAAAGCATACACATGCCTGTACAACCCAAACCAAAAAGATATATATACACTACGCGTGTGTTCCAGGAACTAGTGTCACGAGCGTCATGGACAACTACTGAATATAAAATGACTATAATATATACAGAGTCTCAGTCTGAATGAAATGGACAGAGAATATAACAAAAGAACTCCAGGGTGCTGCTAGGAAGTCGCCGGGGAAAGCAGCTCACCGTGAAGTATGACCACGCTATCAATATCTAGTACCAGCCTGATAATCAGACGTACCAGCCTATGGACCTGTACAGTCAAGTACAGAAAAGAAAAGAAAGTGCAGTATGAGTACATATTAAATAAATATGTACCCAGTGAGTATCCCGCCTAAACTCGAAGAAGTAGTGACGAGAGGCCGACTCGATACTCACTAAGGTCCAGCAGTAATAACATTGGATAGAATATAATGAAATACAGTAGGCATGTCAGGGAAAAAGCAACAAGTATATACATCAAAAGCAGAAATCCAAGCAATTGCTGAACTAAACAATAAAGCACTTTCAAGGGTAAGACCACCGAATGAAACAATAATCACAAATTCTTAGATCCGTCGTGGCGTACGACCCGCTCCCACAAGGTACCTTCTAAACTCGCCATGGCGTATGACCCGATCCCATATGTATCTCAAGTATTTCTCAACACTGTCGTGGCGTACGGCCCGATCCCATATATTTATCACAATTTCTCTTCAATACTGCCGTGGCGTACAGCCTGGTCCCATATATATTCAATTACTTTCAACACTGCCATGGCGTACGGCCCGATCCCATATATATTCAATTACTTTCAACTCTGCCATAATACGGCCCGATCCCAATATCTTACAATACTTACTTTCCATAACAAATTCCTTGCCATTCGACAGTTTTTTCCATAAAGCCTCAGAGAAATAACACTATGCAAAACATAATCTCATAGTACCTATGGCGTCACAATAAATCATATAAAGCATTACAAGGAAAACATATCAGGCATTACGAGAAAACATTCAAGGCATGATGTAGGCCTAACTACCCAGACATAACAATAATAGTCGCTACGTACGGACTCTCGTCACTTGGCGCGTATGTAGCCCCCAAACAATTTACACATAGCATATACATCACCTATGGGGACAATTCCCTCTTACAAGGTTAGAAAGGAGACTCATCTCGTGTCGAATCTACCCCTCGGACCACAATTGTGCCCGAAACTCCGAACTCTACACCCGAGGACTCGCAACTAGTCAAAAGGTGTAAAATTAAATCAATGCATGCACAATGTGAGAAATTATCCTAGTTATTCAATAAAGCCGCTATTCTTGAAGAATTCCCAATTTCCAACCTCGGTCTCACATGATCAAATTCCGAAAATTCTCGAAGGGATCACTCACCCATAGCCTAAGGATCACTAAGGTGTGATTTCTACTTGAATTCATGGCCTAAAGTGGAAAAATCACAAAATCCTCAAGAACCTTAAAATTACTACATAATTCTATGATTTTAGATAATTTAATAGTGAATTTAACTAGGAATTAATGTTTGAAACTAGTAAAACTATGGAATTTACTTACCTCAATAACAGTGGTGGAAGGTCCCTTGAAGAGGAAGATGAAAATGGAGGAAAAATGCTAAGTCCCGTATTTTATAAAACTGCCCAGGGATTCCTTAACTGCGATCGCGACAAGGGGCATACGATCGCGAAGGCCAACTAGCCAGACCTCTGCGATCGCGAAGAACAAACTCACCCGGCCCAGACGCGACTCTATGCGATCACGATAAAAGACTGTGATCGCGAAGGTGTGGAACCCAGACCTCTGCGATCGCGAAGGGGAAGCTGCGATCGCAGAGAACAATCAACAGCCCAGCAAAAATCCTTCTCCGCGATCGCAACCCACCTTCTGCGATCGCAGAGAAGGAAACAAGATAGCAGAAATTTCTGGGTTTTTTCTAACTTCGCTCCCGGGGGTCTAAAACACACCCGATCCCTCGAGACCCCGTCCAAAAGCACTGGCAAGTCTGTATTCATGATACGGACTTGTTCAAACTTCCGGAACATGAAGAACAACAACGAAACTCAAAATTCAACTCCAAAACCAAATTGAATCAACTTAAGAACTTAAGAAATTCTAGAATTCACTTCAATGCACCATACCGGTATATACCACTCGGAATGATTTCCAATTTTGCAGACAAGTCAGGAACGACATAACGGAACTATCCCCGGTCTCGGAATTTCATTCGGACCTCGGGAACGAAAATCACATTTCAAGCCAAATTTCAAATTCTATGAAAATCCTCAAAACTTCATTAACTTCAATTTTTCTCATTTTGATCTGAAACCCATCAAATCAAGTCCGTTTCTTACCAAACTTCACAGATAACTTAAATAACACATATTGAACATGTTCCGGGTTCCGAAATCATAATACGGGCCCGGAAGCACAAGTTTCAACATCAAGGTTCATTTTCATAAGCCTTTAATATTTTCATAAAATAATTTTTTTTTAAAATTCATTTCTCGGACTTGGGTCCTCGGAATTCGATTTCGGGCATATATCCAAGTCCCATATTTTCTTACGGACCTTTCTGGACCATCAGATCACTGGTCCGGATTCGTTTACCGAAAATGTTGACCAAAGTCAACTTTATTCAAATAAATTATCATAAATTCACTCTTTATCAAATTTTCACATAAAGGCTTCCCGGCTACGTGCCCGGGCTGTGCACGCACATCGATGTGAGATTAACAGAGGATTTTGGGACCTCGGAACATAGTCAAAATTAGATTCACATAAGATGACCCCTTTTTGGGTCATCACAAAATCACTGGGTCAATATTCCACTATGCGTTCGCGACCTCTTGGCCGCGTTCGCGAAGGCTTAACTGATTTGGCCTATGCATTCGCGTTCTAAGGGCCGCGTTCGCACAGGGTAAAACACACCCAGCCCTCAGGTCCCCTCTCTACTCTTGTGCTTTCGCACCCCCTTGAGTGCGTTCGCGTAGAGTAACAATCTTGTGCTCCGCGTTCGCACTTGATGTGGTGCGTTCGTACAGAACAACCCCCCCCCCCCNGAAGACAACAATAAACAACAGATTTTTGAGTTCCAAAACACCCCGACACCTATCCAAAACTCACCCGAGCCCTCGGGGCTCCAAACCAATTATGCACACAACCTCATACACCTCCTACAAACTTATTCGTGTAATAAAATCACCAAAATAACATCAAAATCAACGAATTAAACCTCAAAATCAATGAAATATTCAAAACTTCTTAAAACTTCAAATTTGCATTTAAGGTCTAAATCACGTCAAATAAATCCCGTTTCCTATACAACTTCACAGACAACACATAAAAATCATATCGAACCTGTACGGGGCTCCGGAACCATAATACGGGCCTGATACCACAGGTTTCACATAGACCTTCATTTTCAAAAACCTTTATATTTTTCTGAAAATAATTTCTTTTAAAAATTCATTTCTCGGACTTGGGACCTTGGAATTCGATTCCGTGCATACGCCCAAGTCCCATATTTTCCTACGAACCCTCCGAGACTGCCAAATCACGAGTCCGGGTCCATTTAGTAAAAATGTTGACCAAAGTCAACTTTACTTTAAATTTCAACACAAATTTATTGTTTTTATCAGTTTTTCACACAATGGCTTTCCGGCTACACGTCCGGGCTGCACACGCACATCGAGGTGAGATAAAAGGATATTTTCATGACCTCGGAACACAGAATTAGCTAAAAATACACGAGATGACCTTTTGGATCATCACAATAATACACCTTGCAACGAAGCTAGAATGTGGCTCCAATCAATGCTCTCAAGTTACCCTTCTATTTTTCGGACAATGACTAAGTGCCTACTTTACACGTATTTTTGTATTTGTATTAGATCCTTATTTCTATATTTCCTATAAAATGGGCTAATTGGGGACTTTATCTCACTTCTGTCCACCCTCTTGGATTTATGAACAAAATTATATTACTCGGTATAATCACATTCGATGAGAACTGAGAAGCTAACCAATGGTAGATCTAACCACATAGTGATGTTTCCACCTTCTTCAAGTCCAAGTTTGCTTTTAAGGTACAATTTTACAATACTATCCCTATATGTTCTTTCTTTAATTCTCTCGTTGAAGTGGTCGTGCACCAGCTTAACTACTTCAATTAAAATATTATGGAGCATCGTAGCTGCATCACCATAAATAAAGGCTATGGTCCCCAAAATTTTGAAATCTCAATAAAATTATATGTCACATTCAAATCGAAAATTCCATGAAAAGGCAGGCACATAATGGCTATAAAACTTTACTGTTCCATTCGCGAAACTTCACTTAACCATGTTGTAAGTGCCCCCATCCTTTTTGTGCAACTATAGCATTAGAAGGTTTTATATTTGTTGGAATCTTCCATAGCATAAAATGGCTGATCAAATGACCATAGCAGTGGTAAACCTCATGATGCAGCTAGTAGTATCGGGCTATGAAGGCTGCCCACTCACCCCTAAAGGAGAAAAACAAACACTAATCAAATCAATGATTCTAATGGTGCAACGTAGCAACAAGGAGTATTTGTATGGTTAAGGTAAGTGAGCTGAGCAGGAATTAGATTAAATAATAATTGATTTATGTGCGTTAGTAGCATTATGTCCCAATGTCGCCCCATAACTCTTACTCCCGCATATCAATATGGTTTTATATATACGTTCCTTCAATGATGAGAACTATGTTCACTTTTTCATTCTTTTATTTGGATACATAATAATTTTTATGTGTGTCATCACGTGCAATATACGTGAATATAGAAAAAATGCACGCATGTTGCACGTGTATCTCAAGTTCAAGAAGGAATGAAACTATCTTCGGATCATGAGTGACAAGTACCCATTTCTCATGTAATTTTGTATTTAGCCCATTTTGTATTTCCATCTTTTATATAGAATGGGCGAACAAAGGGTTTTCTCTGAAATTGTATCGATCCTCTTAGATTTATCAAAATTTGACCACTCTTCAAAACCAGAGACGACGAGAAGCTACACCATGGCTGTCCTAAATACATAGTGACATTTTCTACTTTCTTTAAGGCTTGACATCTTTTAAGGTCAATTTTACAGCATTACTCTCGTTTTTTCTTTTTTAATTTTGTTGTTGTGCTATGATGGTAATATATTAGTGTTACAGCGGCTTACATACCTCAATTAAATAATTCTTGATACCTTAGCTTTGTCACCACAAATGAAATCCATACTGCCTAAAACTTGCAGTCTCTATAAACCGTGAGCGACATATTGTGCATAATGTATTTTGATAATCCTCAAAACGACACCAGTAGAATACAAAGTCGATGCTATCAATAATACTACTATAGCATCTTAGGGTCAGTTATGTTCCTAAAGGTGATATCTTGGGATATGAAGCATGTTCACTCACCCCTAAAAGGGGAAAGACAAACAATGATCGATCGATGATGTCATTACTGGTCAACATAACTCCAAAGAATACTTTATGATTAATATAAGTCATCTAAATGAAGTGGAGTAATGAATTAATTGACTTACCCACGATAGCAATGTTATGTCTCGATGTCACCTCTATAGCTCTTATTCCCTGATATTAGTGTGGTTTTGACCAGCCCTTCCCCGATGAGAACTTAATTAACTATCCTTTTTTCAATTTGAACATATTCCTCGTATGTTCGTTGTTTTATTGTGACGTAGAGCTGCCAATTTTTCATCCATTATTGTTGTATAGTTCCCCATCCTTCTTGTGCTACTATTGCATTAGAAGGTTGTATAATCTATTGGCATCTCCCACATCATAAAATAGTTGACCAAATAATAATAGCAGAACCTCATGATGCATATAGAAGTCTTGGGCTATGAAAGCTGATACTTAGCCTTAAAAGGAGAAAAAAAACACTAATCAAATCAATAATTCTAGTGGTGCAACATAGCAATAAAAAATATTTGTATGGTTAAGGTGAGTGATCTGAGCAGGAATTTGAGTAAAGAATAATTGATTTATCCGCATTAGTAGCATTATGTACCGATGCCACCCCATAGATCTTACATATAATAGTCTTTATGTGCGCCATCACGTGCATAAAGTAAAAAAATGCACGTATGTTGCACGTGTATTTTATGTTCAAGAAGGAATGAAACTATTTTTGAATTACGAGTGACAAGTGCCATTTCATACGTTATTTTGTCTTTACACCACCTGTATTTTTATTTTTTATATAAAATGGCCAAACAAAGGGCTTTCTCTCAAATTGTATACATCCTCGAATTTATCAAAAAGTTTATATCACTCTGAATAATCAGAGTCGATGAGAAGCTACCTCATTATCGTCCAAAATACACAATGACATTTTCCGCTTTTTCCACGGGTAGCTTTTAAGGTAAATTTTACAACACCAATCTTGTTTTTTCTTTCTCAATTTCTCTCTGTATGCTATGATGGTAATATATTAGTGTTGCAGCAACGTACGTACTTCAATAAATAATTCTTGAATACAGCACTTGTGTCACCACAATTGAAGCCCATGGTGCTCAAAATTTGCAATTTTTGTAAAACATTGTGCGACATATTCTGCATAGTGTGTCTTGATAACCCTCAAAACAACACCAATAGAATGTAAAGCCTATGCTCTTAATACTACTGCTATAGCATCTTAAGTCCACTTATGTTCCTAAAGGTGACGTCTCGTGTCACGACTCAAAATTCTACCATCGGGACCGTGATGGCGTCTAACGTTGAACCCGCTAGACAAGCCAACGTTCCCAGTTATCCTAGTCTATTCCTTTATTACTTAGCAATTAACAGTGATATTCAAGAACACTTAGAATCAAAGTGCGGAAGAATTCATCTAACAGTTTGATTGAACAGTATTACACAAATCATCTATAATAGTTCCCCCAAAATCTGGTGTCACAACTTTCACGGACTGTCTAAGATTTACTACAAATATAAGTCTGAATAAACAAGGAGCTAATGTCTCGGAAATACATGAAAAGACAGGAAAAGAGAGATAAAGGAGGTGACGCCAAGGCCGCGAATGTCTACGGGACTACCTCAGTGTCGTCTGTGGACTGAAGGATACTCCCTCGATCAATGCCCACTGGGTCCGGATCCGTAATCTGCACAACATAAAAGCGTGCAGTTGTAGCATCAGTACAACCGACCCCATGTACTGAGTAAGTGCCGAGCCTAACCTCGGTGAAGTAGTGACGAGGCTAGACACGACAAACAACAAAATACATGTGCGATTCAACTATATATAACAGAAAAGTGACAGGAAATAAACAATTAAGTACAACAGAACAGGGAAACACATACGGGGAACAAGGGGAAAACAATACTGAATAACTGAACAAGGATACAGTATAAACAAATAAATGTCAACAGGAAGTAACAACACAAAGAAAATATGTACACGACATCACCCTTCGTGCTTTACTCTCATCCTCACCAAAACAAGTGCACGACATCACCCTTCGTGTTTTTACTCTCATCCTCATAATGCAATGAATAAATAAATGGGCACGACATGATCCTTCGTTCTTTTAAATGTAAAATCATGGCACGACATCACCCTTCGTGCTTTTACTCTCATCCTCACCATGCAATGAATAAATGAATACACGGCATCACCGTTCGTGCTTTACACTCTTCCTCACCCAATCAACATCAAAACAACAGTTTGGCAAGGAAATCAACAACATGAAGCATAAATCACAACACCTCGGCAAGGGAACAACAATAGAATAATACCGTCCCGGCAAGGGACACAACTATAACCAATCTCGCTCAAGTATAAAACTTACTAAAAATAATCCTCAACCGAAACAATATATCAACAAGTTCTCAACAATTGGGTAACTTCCAAAATGAAATCTGCTTCATAACACAGTGAATATCGAAGGAAAACACATATAACATCAAAACCGACTCACGGGCATGCTTGACAACAATACATAGGTACTCGTCACCTCACATATACATTGAACATGGAATAAACACGTAGCACATATGACTCAACACCTATTCCCTCAAGCTAAGGTTAGGCCAAGCACTTACCTCGACTCCAAGAATCCAAATCAAGCCTCTAGCACCGCTTTTCTTTTCGAACACGACTCCGAAACAATCATATCTAGACATAATTGACTCAATAACATCAATAATTGCTTAACAATTCGATTCCAAAGCTTAATTATATTCCCAACATTCTTCCTAAAATTCCAAAAATCGTCCCCAGGCCCGCTTTGTCCAAACACGAGGTTCGGACCAAAATCCGATCACCCATTCCCCCACGAGCCTGAATGTATAATTTGTTTTGAAATCCCACCCCAAAACGAGGTCAAATTCTCAAATAATCAAAAAGCCCTAACTCTACCCAAAACCCCAATTTCTACCTTTAGTTTCATGTTTTTAGGCCTAGACTCTAATAGATGTTGATGAAAAATTGAAGGACACAAGTTGAAGATTACTTGCCTAAGAGGTTATGGTGGAAGAGCTCTTCAAAAATCGTCTATGGGGGTTGGAGAAGAAGAGGGTTGTGAAAAATGGCAATATTCCTGTATGTATTCTGTTTTGGACATTTAAAATAGCTGGGCGAAATTACTCTCCGCGTTCACGGAGGTTTAGATACTCTGGCTTATGCGTTCGCAGTTGTGGGGCCGCATTCGCACAGGGTAATTGACACCCAGGTCCCCTCTAGACCTATGCGTTCACACCCCTTCTTGTGCGTTCGCGTAGAGTAACGTCCTAGTGCTCCGCGTTCACACCTGATAGGGTGCGTTCACACAGAACGACCCCACCCCCCCTCATGACCGTGCATTGCGTTCGCACTTGCACCTGTGCGTTCGCATAGCATAAAAATCCAGACACCAGATGACAACATTAAACACCAGATTTTTACCAAGTTTTGCACTCCGACACCTACCCGAAACTCACCCGAGCCCTCGGGGCTCAAAACCAAATATGCACACAACCTCAAATACCTCCTACAGACTTATTCGTGTAATTAAATCGCCAAATTAACATTAAAAAGACAACGAATTACACCTCAAAATCAATGAAATATTTCAAAACTTCATAAACTTTCAAATTTCCCATTTTTGATCTGAATCCCGTCAAACAAAGTCCGTTTATTACCAAATTTCACAGATAACACATATAAGTCATATCGAACCTGTACCGGGCTCCGGAACCTTAATATGGGCCCGATATAAAAGGTTTCACACCAAATTTTATTTTCAAAAACCTTTATATTTTTCAGAAAATATTTTTCTTTAAAAATTCATTTCTCGGACTTGGGACCTCGGAATTCGATTTCGGGCATACGCCCAAGTCCCATATTTTCCTACAGATCCACCAGGACCGTCAAATCACGGGTCCGGTTACCAAAAATGTTGACCAAAGTCAACACTATTCAATTTTTCAACACAAAATTATCTTTTTATCAGTTTTTCACATAATGGCTTCCCGACTACACGCTCGGGCTGCGCACGCAAATCGATGTGAGATATAAGAAAGTTTTCGTGACCTCGAAACACAGATTAGCTAGGTATACACGGGATGACTTTTTGGGTCATTACATCTTGGCCTATAAAGTGTATCCACTCACCTCTTAAAGGAGAAAGACAAACAATAATAGGTCAATGATGCCATTATTGGTGTAACGTAATTTCAAAGTTCAGTTTTACAGTTAGTATAAGTAATCTAATCAAGAAGTGGAGTAAAGAATAATCGGCTTACCCATGATAGCAGTGTTACGTCCCGAAGCCACCCCATAACTCTTATTCCCGATAATAATGTCGTATTGTCGAGCCCTTCCCCGATGAGAACTTTGTTCGTTATCCATTTTTCGATTTGGACATATCCGTTGTAGGTTTGTTGTTTTAGTCTAATGAAATATTTTGAAGTGCGTTTCGTATAAAGCTACCAAGACTTCAGCCATTATTGTTGTATAGTTCCCCTCCATTTTGTGCTACTATTGCATTAGAAGGTTGTGTAATTTGTTGGCATTTTCCACAGCATAAAATGGCTGACCAAATGAACAGTAGCAGTAGTGAACCTCATGATGCAGTATAGTTCTCCTGCAATTGAGCCAATAACAATCTGGTCAAGTCACCTTTTTAATAGTTTTAAAAAATCATGGAAAAGCATGAACTCATTATAAAGAATGCGGCAATCCCACATTACTATAATTAGCATGTAATTGTAGTATATCTATATGTTGAAGCACAGTATGAAAATGAACGAATTCTCATATCCTAAGCTATTTATTATGCTCAAGCAAACAAATACAGAAGTCCTCTTGTTGTCTTCACTTGTGCTCGGTCTCCGGGTCCTCAATCTATTTTTTCTCACATACTAACTTTTCATTCTTATCTTTTTGTAATAATGTTGTTTGTGTTTTCCTATGTTCAAAAAGGAATCTTGTAGTAACTGTAAAATTGTATCCGTGTGACCCGTAGGTAACAAATTCAAGCTCGTGAAAGCAACAACTAATGCGTATGTTAGGATAGGTTGTCTACATCACAGGTGCGGTCATTCCCCCAACCCTACATAAACAAAGAATATCTTGTGCACCGAGCTGTCATTTTTGTGTTTTTCTATGTTTGTGGGGGATAGAACCTATTTGTTTAACTATTAAGCGTTAACTATCAAGAACCTCCAGATAATTCTCTTGAAAGCTTACTCCTTTAGTGATGAACTATAGCACTAATTGTTGTTTCTCAATTCGTTTACTTGTCATGCGGACTATGCTGGAGTTGTACTAATTGCAATAGAAGTCATTACTTCTTATTGATTTGAAGCTTGATTGCATCTTATACTCAAAAATTAACAGGGAAAAGAGCTTTGAGAGTACCGTACTAAGAGCCCGTTTGGACATTAACAAAATTCATTTTTTTCCGGAAATTTTTCACTTTTTTTTTGGAAATCAGTGTTTGGCTATAAAAATTTTAATTTTTACTTGAACATAAAATTTGAAATTTTCGAAAATTTGAAAAACTCCAAAAAGTTGTTTTTCAAAATTTTCAATCAAATCACTCACGAAACTTCAAAATCAATCCAAAATAATATTCATGTCCAAACACAACTCTAATTTTCAAATACCATTTTCACTTGAAATTCCTTTTCACTTTTTCTTTGGTGTTTAACAATTCTTATGTCCAAACGCCCACTAAATTTTTTTTGTTAATTTACGTGTTGGGAGGTAATAACGTTTAGTCTGAAAATCACTACTAGAAATCTGGGAATTACCGACCAAAAATTTGCGACCAAAGTTGGTCGGTCAAAAAAAGCGACCAAAGTTGGTCGCTAATTTGGAGAAAATTATTAAATAATTATTTTAAATAATTTATCGACCAAGGTTGGTCGCTTTTTGGTCGGTAAAGTGGTCAACATGTTGACCGGGCTGTTCAGACTTGCTTGGTCAAATAAATATTGAAATTAGCGACCAACTTTGGCCGCTAATGTGGGACCCAGTTATAACGTTTTAATAATTATATTAATATTTAATTTTTATTTATAAAATATAAATAAATATTATTTAAAATTGGCAACCAAAGTTGGTCGGTTATGAAAGGGGAAGCAAGTAGCGACCAACTTTGGTCGCTAATTTGGGACCCAATTATAACGTTTAATAATTATATTATTATTTAAAATATTTTATAAAATATAAATAAATCTGATTTAAAATTAGCGACCAGCTTTGGTCGCTAATTTTTAATTTCTAGATAATTAACAACCAAAGTTGGTCTCTTTTCAGGTCAACATTGGTCAAAATTAAAAATCACTTTTAGATTTACTATCTAAATAATATAAATGTAATCCGTTAACACTTTTGTAATATAAGGGATGAATACACTAAGATATACTCTAACATGCTATATATGTAGTTAAAATAGTACAATGAAGCGTGTTACACACACACACACACATATATATATATATATAAGTCGAGACGTTTTGTTTTTAATATTCAATGATGCATCTGAGTAGGTTATAAGTCGATGAATCAATTTACACACAAATATATTTGATGAAAAATTATATATACTAATTACGATCTTGACAAGTCTATCAATCCCTAAACGAACCCGACCTCGGCCGAGTTTGCCTTTGGCCGAGTTTGCGTATAACAATAGTTATCAGTACAACATTGAGATGGCTTCATTTGAGGCCTTGTATGGTCGGCGATGTCGTTCTCCTATTGGGTGGTTTGAGCCTGGCGAGGCTAAGTTATATGGCACCGACCTGGTGAAGGATGCTTTGGAGAAAGTGAAGTTGATTCAAGAGAGGCTTCGCACAGCACAGTCCAGACAGAAGAGTTACGCGGATCAGAAGGCGCGTGATGTATCATTTATGGAGGGAGAGAAGGTTCTGTTGAAAGTCTCGCCGATGAAGGGGATTATGAGGTTTGGGAAGAAGGGAAAGCTGAGCCCAAGGTTTATAGGTCCATTCGAGGTGTTGAGGCGAGTTGGAGAGGTTGCTTATGAGCTTGCTTTACCTCCCACTTTATCAGGAGTTCATATGGTCTTTTATGTGTCCATGCTCCGGAGATACCATGCCGACTTCTCTCACGTGGTAGATTTCAGCACCATTAAGCTAGATGAGAGGTTGGGCTACGAGGAGGAGCCAGTTGCTATTATTGACAGGTAGGATCGCCAGTTGAGGTCCAAGAGGGTTTCCGCCGTAAATGTCCAGTGGAGGGGCCAACCAGCCGAGGGGGCGACTTGGGAGTCCGAGGAGGACATGCAGAGAATATCCACACTTATTCAGCACTCCAGGAATGATTCTAGACCTGTTCGAGGACAAATGTTTGTTTAAGAGGTGGAGAATGTAACGATCCGACCAGTCGTTTTGTATTCTAGGACCTTGTGCCCCTATATGAGACTTCCCGTAGTTTCTTTTTCTGATTTATGACTTGTGGGGACGGGTGGTTCGGGATTTGGAGGAGTTTTGAGTGGTATAGGAACACTTGGTTCCTTAAGGTTGGCCTTAAAGGCCAACTTTGACTTCAGTCAACATTTTTAGTAAACGACCTCGGAATCGAGATTCGAAGGTTCCGGTAGGTTTGTATGATGATTTTGGACTTGGGCGTACATTCAGAACGGGTTTTGGATGACCCGGGAGCATTTCGGAGCCAAATATTGAAATATGATTCCTTAAGTTCAAAAATTGAGGTTTGGAATGTGTTTTGTGTTATCGAGGTCCAAACAGAGTTTCGAGACCGGGAATAGTTTCGTTATGTCATTTATGACTTGCTCAAAATATTTGGTGTCATTTCGAGTAGTAAAGGTAGGTTCGACCTATTGAAAGCGAATTCTCGAACTTGAAGTTCAAAGTTTGATTCAATTTGGTTTTGGGGTCGGATTCGTAGTTTCGTTGTTGTTTTTCGCGTTTCGAGAATTTGAGCGAGTCCGTATCATGAATACAGACCTGTCAGTGCCTTTGGACGAGGTCTCGGAGGGCTCGGGTGAGTTTCGGACCCCTTAGAGCTAAATACTGAAACCCAGAAATTGACCAGTCTGGTTTCCTTCTTCGTGTTCGCGGGTGTACGGCCGCGTTCGCGAAGAAGGAGTTGGGCAGGGGCAACGGATGCTCTATGCGTTCATGAAGCCTACCTCGCGTTCGCAAAGGGTTTGGGCCTCTGACCATCGCGTTCGCGCATTGGTCGCTGCGTTCGCGCAGGTGTAGGCAACTGGCCCATGCCAGTTTGTTCTTCGCGTCCGCAAGAAGCCCACCGCGTTCGCATAGGTCTAGCCCGGCTAGCCTTCGCGATTGCGGGCCCCTTTCCGCTTTCGCATTGTAGGGCCTTCAGGTCCTGGGCCATCAGCCTTCGCGAACGCGGTGCCCCTGTCACGTTCGCGATGAAGGGGGCAGTTGGGCAGTGACTTTTAAAACGGGACTTAGTCTATTTTTGAACACTTTTCTTCTTCCTTGGGCGATTTTGAGAGCATGCAAAGGAGATAATCGACCTAGCCACTGTAAGGTAAGTAATTCCTACCATAAATTTAGCTTAATACTTAAATTCTTAGGTAGATTAACACATTAAATTAGTAGAAATCAAGGGTTAGAGTAAAACCTAGGTTTTTATGAAAATGAGAGAATTACCAACGAACTAGTTATGAAATCATACAAAAACTACATAATATTGATCCTTAAGCTGTGGGTGATTGTTTCCTTCAAACATTTCCAGAATCCGAGCATGTGGGCCCGGGGGTGTATTTTGGGATTTTGTAATTAGGATGAAATAATCACTTAAATAGGGGAATTTCATACTTTTGATATAGATTGATTTATTTATGCAATATTTGTCTAGTTTCGAGTCCTTAGGCGACGAATTTGGCGTTTCGGGCGCATTCTTGACCCGAGAAGTGGACTTGACACGAGGTAAGTCTCCTTTCTAACCTCGTAAGAGGCAATTGTCCCTTTAGGTGAAATAAATGATTATGTGATATTAAGTGCGGGGACTACGTACGTACGATGTGACGAGAGTCCGTGCGTAGTGACTATTCTTGCTATGTCCGGGTAGTTAGGTTCACACCATTGTATTAGTAAAAAAAGAGTCTCACATGTAAGCAGATTCTTGACAACTCAGCTAGCTACGTGGACCAAGGAAAACGCAGCAGATAGACTTGATTCTATAAAGAGGTACGAGACAAAAAGGCACGGTCAATAAATCCATGAGTCATCAACCACGGGAAACTTAATGACAAAGCAGAGATTCGGTCACAGTGAACCCAGACGAAGCTGCGGGCAGATTCGAGAATCAACAGTTAATGACTTATACGTTACATAATTCCTATACAACAGTTACGATTATCCTTTGCAACACCTCATTAATGTAATAATTAGCCATTAATGAGCAATCATGACGGGAACCAAACGTTGCCCTAGGAAACCCCTATTTAAAGGGAAGAAATGTAACCCATAGATTATTTGAATTCTCGGATACAATCGACTTTACTTTTTCATACTACAGTATTGTTCATTACTTAATTTTTCTTTATTTGTCATATTACTTTCTTGATTATCAGTAACCCGCGTTAATCCTAAATAGCTTTGGTCAATGAAGCTAATTCTTTGGTTAAACAAATTGGTTCCGTTACCGAGAATCTGATAATCATAGTTTATTTTCCAATTGATATCCTTTTAAACTATGTCGAATTCCAATAACAACAACAATGACGACAACAACCAGCAGGAAAATGGAACCCCATTTCCAACTCCTCGAGAAACCCCACGCGGTTCGAGGGAGTCATCCCAAAAAAAATCCTATAACCATCATAACAATGATGAGCAAACGACAGAGTAGGATCGGATAAAGCAAATGATTGCTGAATATGCGGGGCAAGCTTTGCAAGAGGATTACCACAGGCACCACCAATACTATTAACACCACCTCCAAATAATACAATCATCGCGGAAAATCCTCAGTCTGGGTTAATAAACTCAGCCAGGGGTGATACTCCAAATGAATCTCTTGAAACAAGACCAGGTATGACTAATAACTCTGAGTTACAAATTTGTTGTTAACCATGCAGAAACAAATGAAAGAACAGAATGACCGCATTGAGCAAATCCCTGGAGTACCGCCGATTATCAGAGGCATCGACGTTGATATATATTCGCAACAGCCCTGGAAGCCAAGTGCGGCGCCCTTGCCTATACCCAAGAAATTCAAAATGCTCGATGTTCCTAAATATGATGGAACAACTGACCCACGTGATCATGTGACTGCTTTCACTACTGGAGTAAAAGGCAATCGGTTAACAAAACAAGAGATTGAATCAGTCCTTGTCAAGAAATTTGGGGAAACACTTACAAAAGGGGCCTTAACCTGGTATTCCCTTCTCCCTGAAAAATTCTATTGATTCTTTTGCTGAGCTTGTAGATTCGTTTATAAAAGCACACTCTGGTGCACAAAAAGTTAAGAAAAGAATGGAAGACATATTCAAGATAAAACAAGGAGACACGGAATTACTCCGTGAATTTGTAGACAGGTTTCAACGAGAAAGAATGCAATTACCCAGAGTGCCTGATAATTGGGCAGCCATGGCATTTGCAAGCAACTTAAATGATAAAATATCAGAAGCCACGAGGCGACTTAAGAAAAGTCTAAGAGAATTTCCAGCTACGACGTGGAACGACGTATACAACAGGTACAACACTAAACTTAGAATAGAGGAAGATATCATTGCTCGATCAAGATACGAGGAGAATTCCAGACCCAGACGTCCAGAACCGGAGAAAATATCAGGTAAAAACAGGTACGATCCTTACTTAAGACCCTCGGGACGTGACACACGTCCCAGGTTCGAACATACTAGACCATCAGGAAGAGATATAGGCTCATCCTCGTCAAGATCCAGGAAAGATCGAGATGAACGGTCCAGAGGTAATACCCGAATTGGGGACCATAACTTTAACATAAGCACTACTGAACTTGTCTCAATACTAAGAAAAATGGGAGACAAAGTTAAATGGCCCAAAAAGATGCAATCGAATCCAAGTAGGAGAAATCCAGATCAATTGTGTGAATTCCATAATGATCATGGACACAGAACCGCAAATTGTATATTTTACAAGGTGAAATAGAACATTTATTAAAACATGGCTATTTAACAGAGTTGTTTAGTGATAAAGGTAAACATGCATACATGAAGAACAGGCAGGAGCCTCCAAAGCCTCCCTCTCCGAAGCGAACTGTTAACGTGATACATGGAGGAGAGGAAGTAAATGGAATAGTTTGTCAATTAGCATCAACGATCACAAATACCCATGGAAAGTGGATTCGAGAAGACCCAAATAAAGACAAAATAACCTTTGATGATGCAGACTTTGGTGGACTGATGCTTCCTCATAATGATGCACTAGTAATATCTTTAATTATTCATGACACTAATGTTAAAAGAGTATTGATTGATCCAGGCAGTTCAGTCAATATCATTTGATAAAAGTCGTGGAAGAAATGCTAGTGGAAAATCAAATGATCCCAATGGCACGAGCCATATCTGGGTTCGATAATTCTACAGTAATAACCAAAGGAGAGATTGAACTTAATACTTACGCTGAAGGAGTGGTCAACACACGAAATTCCAAGTCATAATACAGAGATGGCTTGCAATGTCATTTTGGGAAGACCGTGGATTCATGATATGAAAGCAGTCTCATCCACCTTACATCAGGTAATAAAATTCCCATCAGAATGGGGAGTGAGACAAATAAGAGGTGACCAACAAACTTCCAGAAATATAAACTCAATAGCACTTCACAACAAAAGAGATACGAGAGATGTTGAAGTTTTCCAAACGGAGGCCAATGACCAAACAGGTATGAAAAAAATCTTTGATCAATTATGTACAAAGGAAATGAATATTCAAACAAATACAAGAGAAGATACCAGCGAGACAAGTCCTATTATCATAAAAAATATGCTGGATCACGCAGACAAAGATTCTAGACCAGACTTCATTCGTGAACCAGAAGAAGACGAACATATCAAAACAACCGCGGAAGAACTCGAGGTTGTTCTGTTGTCTGAACAAAAGCCCGAGAAAAAGTTGTATGTTGGCACGAGACTGCTGGAGAGGTTAACCCCCGAGCAAAAAGGTATGATAATCGATTATTTAAAATCTAACGCGGATTATTTTGCATGGTCCCATTCAGATATGACGGGTATTCCACCAGAAGTGATGACTCATAAACTGAATGAAGATCCATCATTTGTACCTGTTAAACAAAAGAAAAGAAAGCAAGGAATGTTCAAAAATCAAGTGATTGACAATGAAGTCCAAAAACTCTTGAACATAGGTTCCATACGAGAGGGAAAATATCCTAACTGGCTAGCTAACACAGTTGTGGTACCTAAAAAGAACGGCAAATGGAGGGTGTGTGTAGATTATACTGATTTAAATAAAGCTTGTCCCAAAGACTCATTTCTTTTACCACATATAGATGAGATGATTGATGCTACCGCAGGTCACGTTATTAAGTTTTCTAGACACAACTCTAGTTATAATCAGATTAAAATGGATCCTTCAGATGAGGAAAAAACCTCATTCATTACTAATAGGGGGACTTACTGTTATAAAGTCATGCCTTTTGGCTTAAAGAATGTAGGAGCTACTTACCAAAGGTTAGTAACTAAAATGTTTCAAGAACATTTAGGAAAGACAATGGAAGTCTATATTGATGATATGCTTGTAAATTCAACACAAGCGGAAGATCACCTCTAGCATCTCTCTACTACTTTTGATATCTTACGCAAGTATAATATGAAGCTTAATTTCGAAAAATGTGCTTTCGAAGTACAATCAGGTAAGTTTTTGGGATTCCTTGTATCTAACAAAGGAATAGAAGTAAATCCAACTCAAATAAAAGTTATAGAGGAAATACCTAATATTTTAACAAATAAAAAAGAGGTTCAAATATTGACAGGAAGAATAGTCGCCTTAGGAAGATTTATTTCTAGATCTTCCGAAAAAAGCTTTAAATTCTTTTCAGTTCTTAAAAAACAAAATCAGTTCGAATGGACTGAAGAATGTCAACATGCGCTCAAAATTTTGAAGATTTATTTATCAAAGCCACCACTGCTCTCAAAGCCAAAAGAAGGGGAAATATTGTACATCTACCTGGCAGTTCCAGAAATTGTTGTAAGTGCAGTACTGATAAGAGAAGAGAAAGGTAAGCAATCACCTATCTACTACGTGAGTAAAACTTTATTAGATGCTGAAATTAGATACCCACATCTAGAAAAATTAGCCTTAGCTTTAATAATGGCATCAAGAAAATTACGCCCTTATTTTCAATGTCATTCAATCATTGTCGTGACTTCTTATCCTTTAAGAAATATTTTGCATAAGCAAGAACTGTCAGGAAGATTAGACAAATGGGCCATAGAGTTAAGTGAACATGATATAACATATCAGCCTAGAATAGCAATCAAATCACAAATATTAGCTGATTTTGTAGCTGACTTTAGCAACAATATTATTCCTGAGGTAGAAAAAGAGTTACAACTCTTTAACGGAGTCAATCCAGGTCATTGGACCCTATTTACAGATGGCTCTTCTAACATAAAAGGGGTCGGATTAGGCATCGTCTTAATACCACCCACAGGTGAAAAGACACTGCAGGCTATTAAATGTTACCCTATAACTAACAATGAAGCAGAGTACGAGGTTGTCATTACAGGTTTAGAACTGGCAGGGGAGCTATCAATCGAGCAAATCATAATCAACAGTGATTCCCAATTGGTGGTAAATCAGATACAGGGGACTTACATCGCTCGAGAAACGCGGGGTCTAATATACTGTAGTTGCATGACCTGCGGCCTGAGCAGTAGGGGTCTGGGTCCCCCCTCTCGCCTGAGATGTGGCAGGATCCGCTGGAAATAAACCAACCTGGGTCATGGTGTCCATGAACAGCATCATACGGCCCATGACCTCCTGGAATCCTGGCGCCGTCATAAAGTCCAACGGGACAGGATCTGTTGGGGGAACCTCGCCCTGCTCCTCAGTAATGGGATCCACTAGTGGTGCACCTGGAACAGCTTTGGGACGCCCTCGTCCCTTACATCGGGCTGGTTCCCTCCCCCGACCTCTGCCAAGGCCTCAAATAAGGGGGGTAGCGGCCCCTCCCGGGCCTGGAACATCGGATGCGCGCGTCCTCACCATCTGTGAGAGAATAAAAGAGTGAGATTTAGTATACCATCAATTGCACGATAGAAGATGAATAAAGAGAGATTTCCTAACACCATATATCCTCTCGAAGATAAATACAGACATCTTCGTACCGATCCGCAAGACTCTATTGTGTTTCCTCGGACCTTGCGGAAGGTTGATACGATTTGGGTCATTGTGGACAGGTTGACCAAGTCGGCGCATTTCATTCCATTTGCTACTACTTATACTTCATAGAGGTTGGCCTAGATCTGCATTCGGGAGATAGTTCGGTTGCACGGTGTGCCTGTTTCCATTATATCAGATCAAGGTCCTCAGTTCACCTTGCACTTCTGGAGAGCATTACAGAATGACATGGTCACCCGGGTAGAGCTCAGCACAACATTCCACCCTCAGACCGACGGACAGTCGGAGCAGACGGTTCAGATATTGGAAGACATGCTTAAAGCATGTGTGATTGACTTTGGAGAGTGGTGGGACCAGTTCTTGCCTTTGACCGAGTTTGCTTATAACAATAGTTATCAGTCCAGCATTGAGATGGCTCATTTTGAGACCTTGTATGCAATGGAGAAGCTAGAAATTTTTTCAAGGGTGTTCAAATTTAAAAGTAGTAAAAATATTTTCCGATAAAGGTTGTTCAATATGTGTTATATACCTCTAAAACGTAATATTTTACCTATGTACACACTGCAATTTTTTGACGAAGGGTGGTCAGTTGACCACCCTAAACCCCATGTGACTTTGCCACTGCTTGTATGGTTGACAATGTCGTTCTCCTATCGGGTGGTTTGATCCTGGTAAGGCTAAGTTATATGGCACCGACCTGGTGAAGGATGCTTTGGAGAAAGTGAAGTTGATTCAAGAGAGGCTTCGCACAGCACAGTCTAGACAAAAAAGTTACGCGGATCAGAAGGCGCGTGATGTATCATTTATGAAGGGAGAGAAGGTTCTGTTGAAAGTCTCGCCGATGAAGGGTATTATGAGGTTTGGGAAGAAGGGCAAGCTGAGCCCAAGGTTTATAGGTCCATTTGAGGTGTTGAGGCGAGTTGTAGAGGTTGCTTATGAGCTTGCTTTACCTCCCACTTTATCAGGAGTTCATCCGGTCTTTCATGTGTCCATGCTCCGAAGATACCACGCCGACTTCTCTCACGTGGTAGATTTCAGCACCATTCAGCTAGATGAGAGGTTGGGCTACGAGGAGGAGCCAGTTGCTATTATTGACAGGCAAGATCACCAGTTGAGGTCCAAGAAAGTTTCCGCCGTAAAGGTCCAGTGGAGGGGCCAACCAGTCGAGGGGCGACTTTGGAGTCCGAGGAGGACATGCGGAGCAGATATCCACACTTATTCAGCACTCCAGGTATGATTCTAGACCCGTTCGAGGACGAACATTTGTTTAAGAGGTGAAGAATGTAACGACCCAACCGGTCATTTTGTGTTCTAGAACCTCGTGCCCCTAAATGAGACTTCCCGTAGTTTCTTTTTCTGATTTATGACTTGCGGGGACGGGTGGTTCGGGATTTGGAGGAGTTTGGAGTGGTATAGGAACACTTGGTTCTTTAAGGTTGTCCTTAAAGGCCAAGTTTGACTTCGGTCAACATTTTTGGTAAACGACCTTGGAGTCGAGATTTGAAGGTTCCGGCAGGTTTGTATTATGATTTCGGACTTGGGCATACGTTTAGAACGGGTTTTGGATGACCCGGGAGCGTTTCGACTCCAAATAGTGAAATATGATTCCTTAAGTTCAAAAATTGAGGTTTGGAACGTGTTTTTTGTGTTATCAAGGCCCAAACGGAGTTCCGAATTGGGAATAGTTCCGTTATGTCATTTATGACTTGCTCGCAAAATTTGGTGTCATTCCGAGTAGTATAGGTAGGTTCGGCGTATTGAAAGCGAATTCTAGAATTTGAAGTTCAAAGTTTGATTCAATTTGGTTTTGGGGTCGGATTCGTACTTTAGTTGTTGTTTTTCACGTTTTGAGAATTTGAGCGAGTCTGTATCATGAATACAGACCTGTCAGTGCCTTTGGAAGGGGTCCCGGGGGGCTTTGGTGAGTTTCGGACCCCTCGGAGCTAATTACTGAAAACCAGAAATTGCCTAGTCTGGGTTCCTTCTTCGCGTTCGCAGGTGTACGGACGCGTTCGTGAAAAGGATTTGGGCAGAGGTAGTGGATGCTCTATGTGTTCGCGAAGCCTACCCCGCGTTCGCGAAGGGTTTGGGCCTCTGACCATCGCGTTCGCGCATTGGTCGTCGCGTTTACACAGGTGTAGGCAACTGACCGATGCCAGTTTGTTCTTCGCGTCCGCAAGAAGCCCACCGCGTTCGCGTAGGTCTAGCCCAGCTAGCCTTCGCGATTGCGGGCCCCTTTCCGCATTCGCATTGTAGGGCCTTCAGGGTCCTGGGCCATTGGCCTTCGCGAACGCGGTGCCCCTGTCACGTTCGCGATGAAGGGGGCAGCTAGGCAGTGACTTTTAAAACAGGACTTAGTCTATTTTTGAACACTTTTCTTCTTCTTTGGGCGATTTTGAGAGCATGCAAAAGAGATAATCGACCTAGCCATTGTAATGTAAGTAATTCCTACCATAAATTTAGCTTAATACTTAAATTCTTAGGTATATTAACACATTAAATTAGTAAAAATCACGGGTTAGAGTAAAACCTAGGTTTTTATGAAAATGAGAAAATTACCAACGAACTAGTTATGAAATCATACAAAAACTACATAATATTGATCCTTAGGATGTGGGCGATTGTTTCCTTCAAACATTTCTGGAAGTCGAGCATGTGGGCCAGGGGATGTATTTTGGGATTTTGTAATTTAGGATTAAATAATCACTTAAATAAGGGAATTTCATACTTTTGAGTATAGATTGATTTATGTATGCAATATTTGGCTAGTTTTGAGTCCTTGGGCGACGAATTTGGGGTTTCGGGCGCATTCTTGACCCGGGAAGTAGACTTGACACGAGGTAAGTCTCCTTTCTAACCTCGTAAGCGGCAATTGTCCCTTTAGGTGAAATAAATGATTATGTGATGTTAAGTGTGGGGACCACGTACGTACGATGTGACGAAAGTCCGTGCGTAGTGACTATTCTTGCTATGTCCGGGTAGTTAGGTTCACACCATGCTTTGTGAATTTCATATATGCCTTGTAATTCCTTCGCATGCAAATGTGTGTCATGAAGTTCTCTTAATAGGTGTTTTCAGGCGAGTCATTTTATTTTTGGAAAAGGAATCTAAAGGAAAAATGTTATGTTTATATGTGACCGCTTCGCAATATATATATTCCGTGAGCGGAGTGATTGTTTCCACTACTCTCATGGGAGTAGGTCGTACGTCACAACAGGTTAATGGATGCATCTATGGTTCACGCCGTTCGACCCTCTGGCAATGCATATTTACTATTATGTTGTCCCAAACAGTACCTTCTGATATACCGTGCGCATGCTGCTTGTTTGATATTATTCATGACTTAAGTTGTTAAATGACTTGGAATGATAGATTTGAAATTTTATGTTAGAGTTTCGACTCGAAGTAGGTTTCGTAACATGCTAGATATTTATTGTTCTATTATTCATGTGTACTTGTTACTCTCTTTAAGTTATACACATAATTATACTATTTGGACCCTAGTAAGTGTCAAGTCGACCTCTCGTCACTACTTCTTCGAGATTAGATTGGATACTTACTTGATACATATTATTTTATGTACTCATGCTACAGTTGTACTTAATTGTACAGGTTCTGAAGCAGGTGCATCTGGGTATCAGTCCGGAACTTGTCCCTGATTTATACCTGGTCGAGGCTTCTCGGTGAGCTGCTTTCCTTAACGACTTCCAGCAGCACCTTGGAGTTTTTCTTTCTTTTGTAATATATGTCTATATTTCCTTATGAAAAACTTGTATTCTTTTGGGTTCTCACTCTACTAGATGCATGTAGACTTGTGACACTAGTTCCTGACACACACGTAGTAGACATTATATTTTGGGGCTGTAAATATTAATTATGACTATCATGGCTATTTCTGTCTAAGATTGCCTAAGTTATCCGTTTTGCTTAATGTCTTAAATCTAAATTACGTAAAGTGTTGGAAATGTTGTGATAAATTAAATGAAACTCAATAGTAAGTTGGTGTTGCCTTGCCTGACAACGGTGTTGGGCGCCATCGCGACATGATTTAGGATTTGGGCCGTGACAACAGAATGTAACAACTCGACCGGTCGTTTTGTGTTCTAGGACATTGTGCCCCTAAATGAGACTTCTCGTAGTTTCTTTTTCTGATTTATGACTTGCGGGGACGGGTGGTTCGGGATTTGGAGGAGTTGGAGTGGTATAGGAACACTTGGTTCCTTAAGGTTGGCCTTAAAGGCCAAGTTTGTCTTCGGTCAACATTTTTAATAAACAACCTCGGAATCGAGATTCGAAGGTTCCAGTAGGTTTGTAAGATGATTTCGGACTTGGGCATACATTCTGAACTGGTTTTGGATGACCCCGGAGCGTTTCGGCGCCAAATAGTGAAATATGATTCCTTAAGTTCAAACATTGAGGTTTGGAATGTGTTTTTGTATTATCGAGGTCCAAATTGAGTTCTGAGACCGGGAATAATTCCGTTATGTCATTTATGACTTGCTCGCAAAATTTGGTGTCATTCCGAGTAGTATAGGTAGGTTCGGCGTATTGAAAGAGAATTCTAGAACTTGAAGTTCAAAGTTTGATTCAATTTGGTTTTGGGGTCGGATTCGTAGTTTCATTGTTGTTTTTCGCGTTTCGAGAATTCGAGCGAGTCCGTATCATGAATACAGACATGTCAGTGCCTTTGGACGAGGTCCCGGGGGGCTCGGTTGTCAGACCTGTTAGTAATTTTAGGATATGATTTGAACTTTTAGTTTATGAATTGAAATTTTAGTGAATGAATTGAACTTTTTGGATATGAATTGAACTTTTAGTTTAGAAATTAAAAATTTAGGATATAATTTGAAATTTTAGGATATAAAATTAATTAACTAAACAAAGATTAGGATATGAATTAACTAAATTAATTTGTTCTTGTTTTATTTGTATAGATGGAACATCGTGTTGGATGTACAATAGGAATTATCCTAATCGGCAGGGATTGCGGGAGGATTTTGTAGAAGGTGTTGATGACTTTATTAGACATGCAATGTCACTTCCACCGTACCGAAGTGAAGGAGTAATTAGGTGCCCTTGTGTTAGGTGCGACTGTATGGAGTTTGGAAAACTGGAGGAAGTTAACCTTCATCTTTATAGGAAGGAGTTTATAGCGAATTACTTTGTGTGGAATAATCATGGAGAGATCGATGGTAGCCATGGGATATTTCATAACATGGTTGTGGGTGAAAGTAGTAGGTCGGTGGAGAATACAAATCGTGATTCTAGAATTCATGATATGGTTGTGGATGCTTTTGGGATGCACTTAGAGGGTGAGCCCAATGAAAATGTTGAACAAACTCCTAATGATGACGCAAAACTTTTTTTTTGAACAGTTAGAGGAAGCTAGTCGTCCATTACGGGAAGGAAGTCTGCACTCTGAGTTGTCTATTGCAGTTAGATTACTAAGTATAAAATCTGATTGGAATATTTCTCAAGAAGCCATGGACTCTTTCATTGACCTTATGAGTGAACTAGTTGACCCTAATATCAACTTACCTGGTGATTTTTATAAGGCAAAGAGATTGGTTTCTAAATAAGGACTTTCATCAATGAGAATTGATTGTTGTGAAGATGGTTGCATGTTATATTATAAAGATGATGCAACTTTAAACAGTAAATTTTGCGAAAAGCCTCGTTTCAAGAGCCTTTCCAGCGGGAATATGGTCGCTATCAAGGCGATGCATTATTTACCTCTTATACCTAGGTTAAAGAGGTTATATGCGTCAATGAAAACTGCTCCTCATATGAGATGGCACTTTGAAAATAGAAGACCACCTGGTGTTATGTGTCATCCTTCAGATGGAGAAGCTTTGAAGCACTTTGATAGGATATATCCATATTTTGCTAGTGACCCAAGGAACATTCGGTTAGGTCTGTGTGCGGATGGCTTCACGCCTTTTTCAGTATCTGCGACACCATATGTCACGACCCAAATCCTAATTAAGGTCGTGATGGCGCCCAACTCCGATGTCAGGCAAGCCAACCTTAATTTGCTAGAGATCCCTTCTTAATTTATCAAACAATTTACTAACTCTTGTTAAATTTTAGAACTTAATTACGAAATAAATAGGTGATTTAAACAACCATAAAGAGAGAAATAACTATTTTAGTCACCACCAATAATTACAACCCAAAAGAATATAATATACACTACGTGGGTGTGCCAGGAACTGGCGTCATGAGTCTACGGGCATCTAATAGAAATGAGCATCCAAAAGAAAATACAGGTTTGCCCTACTGTCTGATGAAGTATAAACAGTCATAGCAAAAGAAAAGAGGAACTCCAAGGTGCTTCCATAGGAAGCGTCAAGGAAAGCAGCTCACCGAGAAGTCCACACCAGCTATAGGTCAGGGACGAACTCCGGACGAATACCGAGATGCACCTGCCTCAGAACCTGTACAATTAAGTACAGAAGCGTAGCATGAGTACATAAACAAATATGTACCCAGTGAGTATCCCATCTAATCTCGAAGAAGTAGTGACGATAAGTCGACGTGATACTTTCTAAGGTCAAAACAATGTAATTAAATGAAGGCTAGGCAGGAATAGCAGTCGTAGTAATCACAAGGACATGAAAATATCAAGTATAAAGTTGTAATTACCTTTCCATGTCAATTTCACTAGCATATAATTTGCTAAATTTCCTTTTCACACAAATCAATTTATACAAGTATCACAAAACTCCCAGTCAATTGAATAGCACATAGTATGTCGAAACGTACGACAGATACGTCGTGAAAATAAATGTGCACTGCCGAGGGTCAAACGGCTCGAACCATAGATGCATCTATTACCCCGCTCGCGAATCGAACATGCGACGCGGTTGACAAATTGATAGGTCTATCCCGCTCACGGATCATACATGCGACGGAGTGCCCGTATACATACACAGAATTATCAAGAGTTCAGGGAGTCAACAGAGATTATACTTCAAGACAACAATTGAGCAACGCAAATTTTGAATGTAACTTCCTAATATTCTCATACCAATTCAAGTATACTAAGCAACTCAATATACATTTAAGGTCACATATAAGGCACATAAAAGCATGCTTGTGAGTCCTAAAACTACCCGACATAACATAATAGTAGCTACGCACGGACTCTCGTCACTTCATGCGTGTGTAGCCCCCGCAAATAAGAACATGAAATTATTATAATTACCTATGGGAACAATTCCCTCTTAAAAGGTTAGAAAGGAGACCCACCTCGTGCCGAGCCTACTTTCCGAGTCAAGAACGCGCCCGAAACTCCAAACTCCTCTCCCAAGGACTCGAAACTAGTCAAATATGGTATACATGAATTAATTTATGCTCAAAAGTATGAAATTTCCCTAATTAAGTAGTTATTTCAACCTACTTTGAAAAATCCCAAAATACACCTCGTGCCCACATGCTTGGATTCCGGAAATTCTCGAAGGAAACACTTACCCATAACCTAAGGATCATTAATATATGGTTTTTGTATGATTTCATAGCTAGTTAGTGGGGACATTCCCTAAATTTCATAAAGCCCTAGGTTTTTACTCTAACCCTTGATTTACACTAATTAGGGTGTTAATCTACCTAGGAATTCATGTATTAAACCAACATTAGGGTAGAAATCACTTACCTTTCAGTAGCTAGGTCGTTTGGCTCTTTTCCAAGATCTCAAGGTCGTCAGTGGAGGAAGAAATGGGGTGAAAATGATTCTTTCTCGTGTTTTAAATAACTCACTGCCTACAGGGATTCCGCACCTGCGGCTCAAGGACCACACCTGCGGTCTCGCATCTGCGAGGAAAATCTCGCACCTGCGGAATTGGACCGGGGGGGTCTAGGCTTGCACCTGCGGATAGGAGCCCGCACCTACGACTCCGATCCTGCGGATTTGATCCGCACCTGCGAGAAATGGGCAGCCTCACCTGAAGCCGCACCTGTGAGGCAAGGACCGCAGGAGCGGTCACGCACCTGCGACTGGGCAACCGCAGGTGCGGTCACACCATATCAGGTGCACCAGCAGTTGTATATTGCTGGTGTTTGGCCTCGTTTGGTGTCCGAGCGGCACTTGGGCCCACCTGAGCCCCCGTCCAAATATACCAACAAGTCCCAAATCATAATACGGACTCGCTCGATCATTCGGAACACTCAAAACAACACTAAAACTCAAAATCATACCTCAAAACCCCTAAAACCAAACTTAAGAATTTTAAGTTCTTGAATTCGTTATCAATGCGCCGAACCGACCTATACTACTCGGAATGATACCAAATTTTGCAAGAAAGTCAAAAATGACATAACGGAAGTATTCTAGGTCTCGAAATTCCGTTCGGACCTCGATAGAACAAAAACACGTCGCAAACCACAATTTGAACTTAAAGAAACTCTCATTTCACTATTGGGCACCGAAATGCTCCCGGGTCATCCAAAACCCGTTCCGAACATTCACCCAAGTCCGAAATCATCATACGAAGCTACTAGAATGGACTCAAAACATTGATCGAAGTCAAACTTGGCCTTAAAGGCCAACCTTAAGGAACCAAGTGTTCCTATACCATTCCAAACTCTTCCGAACCCCGAACAACCAATCCCTACAGGTCATAAATCATTAAAAGCAACTACGGGAAGTCTTATTTAGGGGAACGGGGTCCTAAAACAAAAAACGACCAGTCGGGTCGTTACATTCTCCACCTCTTAAACAAACGTTTGTCCTCAAACGGGTCTAGAATCATACCTGAAGTGCTGAATAGGTGTGGATATTTGCTCCACATGTCCTCCTCGGACTCCCAAGTTGCCTCCTCGACTGGTTTGCTCCTCCACTAGACCTTTATTGCAGAAACTCTCTTGTACCTCAACTGGGGATCCTACTTGTCAATAATAGCAACTGGCTCCTCGTCGTAGGCCAACCTCTCATCCAATTGAATGGTGTTGAAATCAACCACGTGAGAGAAGTCGGCGTGGTACCTCCGGAGCATGGATACATGAAAGACCGGATGAACTCTTGATAAACTGGGAGGTAAGGCAAGCTCATAAGCAACCTCTCCAACTCGCCTCAACACCTCGATAGGACCTATAAACCTCGGGCTCAACTTTCCCTTCTTCCCAAACCTCATAATACCCTTCATCGACGAGACTTTCAACAAGACATTGTCTCCCTCCATAAATGATACATCATGCGCCTTCTGATCCGCGTAACTCTTCTGTCTGGACTGTGCTGTGCGGAGCCTCTCCTGAATCAACTTTACTTTCTCCAAAGCATCCCTTACCAGGTCAGTGCCATATAACTTAGCCTCGCTAGGCTCAAACCACCCAATAGGAGAACGACATTGCCGACCATACAAGGCCTTAAATGGAGCCATCTCGATGCTGGACTGATAACTATTATTGTAAGCAAACTCAGCCAAAGGCAAGAACTGGTCCCACTGACCTCCGAAGTCAATCACACATGCCCTGATCATGCCCTCCAATATCTGAACTGTCCGATCGGACTGACCATCAGTATGAGGGTGAAATGGTGTGCTGATATCTATCTGGGTGCCCAACTCACTATGCAATGCTTTCCAGAAGTGCGAGGTGAACTGAGGACCTTGATCTGATATGATGGACACGGGCACACCGTGCAATCAGACTATCTCTTGAATGTAGATCTGGGCCAACCTCTTAGAAGTATAAGTAGTAGCTACTGGAATGAAGTACGCCAATTTGGTCAACCTGTCCACAATGACCCAAACCGCGTCAACCTTCCGCAAAGTATGAGGCAACCCAACCATGAAGTCCATAGTGATGCGCTCCCACTTCCACTGAGGAATATGCATCTGCTGAAGTAGGCCTCCTAGCCTCTGGTGCTCATACTTGACCTGCTGGCAATTCAGACATCTAACCACATACTCCACTATGTCATTCTTCATCCGCCTCCACTAGAAATGCTGCTTCAAGTCACGATACATCTTCATAGCGCCAGGATGAACAGAATACCGTGAACTGTGAGCCTCCTCTAGAATCCTCTCCCTCAGGCCATCAACATTAGGAACACACAAACGACCATGAAGTCTCACAACACCATCCTTACCCATAGTAACCTCCTTGGAACCACCCTGAATCACTGTCTCCCGTAGCTCTGCCAAGCACGGATCATCAAACTGTCGGGCCTTAATCTCACCCAATAACGAAGACTGAGCCACCACGTGGGCAAGCACTCGACGGGGCTCTGAAAGGTCCAATCTCACCAGGCGATTAGCCAAGGACTGAATGTCCAAGGCTAGAGGTCTCTCCCCTACTGCGATGTAAGCCAAACTACCCATACTCTTTGCCTTTCTGCTCAAGGCGTCTGCTACCACATTTGCCTTGCCCGGATGATAAAGGATGGTGATGTCATAATCTTTCAACAACTCAAGCCACCTGCGCTGCCTCAAATTAAGATCCCTTTCCTTGAACAAGTGCTGCAAGCTGCGGCGGTCTGTATAAACCTCACAAGACACCCCATACAAGTAGTGCCTCCAAATCTTATGAGCATGAACAATCGCCGCCAACTCCAAATCATGCACATGGTAATTCTTCTCATGGATCTTCAACTAGCATGAAGCATAAGCAATAACTCTCCCTTCCTACATCAACACACATCCAAACCAAAGCGTGAAGCATCACAATATACTGTTTACATCCCAGAACCGGAAGGCAATACCAGAACTGGTGCTGAGGTCACTGCCGTCTTGAGCTTCTGAAAGCTTGCCTCACACTCGTCGGACCATCAGAACGGGGCATTCTTCTGAGTCAATCTAGTCAGTGGGGCTGCAATGGATGAAAAGCCCTCCACAAATCGCTGGTAGTAGCCTACTAGACCCAAGAAACTCCTGATCTCTGTAGCTGAAGTAGGACGTGGCCAACTCTAGACTGCCTCAATATTCTTAGGATCAACCTTGATACCCTCTCCAGATACCACATGTCCCAAGAAGGCCACGGAATCCAACAAAAACTCACACTTGGAGAACTTAGCATATAGCTTCTGTTCTCGCAAAGTCTGGAGCACAACTCTCAAATGCTGCTCGTGCTCGCCCAGGCTACGTGAGTAAATCATAATATCATAAATAACGACAATGACGAAAGAATCAATATATGGCTTGAACACATTGTTCATCAAGTCCATAAATGTTGCTGGGGCATTAGTCAAGCTAACGTACATCACCGGGAACTCATAATGGCCATATCTCGTATGAAAAGCAGTCTTCAGAACATCCGAGTCCCGAATCTTCAGCTGGTGATACCCTGATCTCAAATCAATCTTAGAAAACACCCGAGCACCCTGCAACTGATCAAACAAATCATCGATGTGCGGCAATGGGTACTTATTCTTAATGGTGACCTTGTTCAACTGGCAGTAGTCAATACACATCCGCATAGACCTATCTTTCTTCTTCACAAATAGCACTGGAGCACCCCAAGGCGATACAATTGGCCTGACAAATCCCTTAGCCAACAACGCCTCAAGCTTCTCCTTCAATTCTTTCGGAGCCATACAGTACGAGGGAATGGAAATAGGATGGGTGCCTTGGGCCAAATCAATATGGAAATCAATATCACGATCAGGAGGCATTCCTGGAAGGTTTGAAGGAAAAACATCAGCAAACTCTCGTACCAGTGGCACTGAATCGATCGTCGGAGACTCGACGGTAGTGTCCTGCACATAAGCAAGATAGGCTAGACAACCCTTCTCGACCATATGTCGAGCCTTCAGGAAGGAAATAACTCGACTGGCTGCACTAACTGAGGAACCTCTCCACTCCAACCTAGGCAACTCGGGCATGGCTAGGGTAATTGTCTTGGCATGGAAATCTAGGACGGCATGATAGGTAGATAGCCAATCCATGCCCAGGATAATCTCGAAATCAATCATATCACAATAGGAGGTCCGCTCTAGTCTCGAACCCACAAAATATAATCACACAAGACCGATAAATCTGGTCTACCACCACAGAATCGCCCACGGGAGTGGACACATAAATAAGAGTACCCAAGGACTCGTGAGGGACATCTAGGAAACAAGAAAATAAGGCTGACACATATGAATAAGTGGATCCTGGATCAAATAACACTGATGCCTCTCTACCACATACTGAAATAGTACCTGTGATCACGGCATCTGAAGCCACTGCATCTGACCGGGCCGGAATAGCATAGAATCTGGCTGAAGCACCAGATGACTGACCTCCACTGGAATGAATAAGAGCTGGCTGAGCTCCCCCTACCTGGCCTCCACCTCTGGGAAGACCTCTACCATCGTATCCTCCACCTATGGGTAGACGAACCGCCGGTGCTGAGAATGTAGGCTGATAACTCTGCTGAACGGCCTTTCCCCAAAGCCCGGGACAATTCCTCCTCATATGGCCTGGATCCCCACACTCATAACATCCCCTCGGTACCATAGCATGTTGTGCTGAAGATAAAGAACCCTGGATAGTTGGGGGACGATGAGGACTCTCTGGCATGGCACTGAAGTAAGGACTAGAAGACACCTGATGACTGGAAAACCCGCCGGAGGAACCCTGAATAGCTGGTGGGCGGTAATAACTCTCCGGCATGGCGCTAAAACAGGGCCGCACTAGAACACCACGAGGAGGTGGTGGAGGAGCTGAATATGGAGGCCTGCTAGGCTGGCCCCTACCGAACTGACCTCTACCCCTGGCTGGGGCACCTCTGAAATCTCCAAAAAATCTAGCTCTCTTATTCTGCTGACTCTGCTCTCTGCCCCTCGACCGGTAACCCTTAATCCGGTGAGCTATATCAACCACAAGCTGATAGGGAGTCCCCATATCTACCTCTCGGGCCATGTTGGCCCTAATACCTGAGTGAAGCCCAGCTACAAATATCCGTACTCTCTCGGCATCAGTAGGAAGTCTCATAAGGGAATGACGAGATAACTCAGAAAACCTGGCTTCGTAGTCTGTCACCGACATTTGTCCTTGCTCCAGCTGCTCAAACTGATACCGCAACTCTTCCCTCTCAGAGGGTGGAATATATTTGTCCAGGAACAACCGAGTGAACTTCTCCCAAGTGATGGAAGGGGAACATGCCGGTCTACCAAGGATATAGGACTGCCACCACCTGCGGGCCCTGCCCTCTAACTGGAAAGTAGTGAAGTCAACTCCATGGGACTCCAATATCCTCATGTTGTGCAGTCTGTCCCTGCACCTATCAATGAAGTCCTGGCATCCTCGCCACGCTAAACTCCGAAGACAGGAGGGTGCAATATGATCCATCTATCTAATAACTTCTGCGGATCGTCGTCTGCAGCTGGTCTGAGCTCATGTGCTGCTGCTACAGGCTGGGCCCCACCCACGAGCAGTGTACCCGGGGTCTGATAAACTGTTGTTGCATGGCCTGCAGCCTGGGCAGTAGGGGTCTGGACTCCCCCTCCCGCCTGGGATGTGGCAGGATCCGCTGGAAATAAACTAGCCTGAGTCATAGTATCCATGAACCGCATCACACGGCCCATGACCTCCTGAAAGCCTGGCGCAGTCATGAAGTCCATCGGAGCAGGATCTGCTAGGGGCACCTCGCCCTGCTCCTCAGTAATGGGATCCTCTGTCGGATCCGCTGGGGTGCTACTGGAACAGCTCTAGGACGCCCTCGTCCCCTACCTCAGGTCGATGCCCTCCCCCGGCCTCTACTACAGCCTCGGATAACGAGGGTAGCGGCCCTTCCTAGATCTGGAACATCGGTTGCGCGTGTCCTCACCATCTGTGAGAGAATAGAAAAGTGAGATTCATTATACCATTAATTGCACGATAGAATATGAACAAAGAGAGATTTCCTAACACTATATAGCCTCCCGAAGATAAATACAGACGTCTCCATATCGATCCGCAAGACTCTATTAGGTTTGCCCGTGACTTGTGAGACCTACGTGAACCTAGAGCTCTGATACCATGTTGTCAAGACCCAAATCCTAACTTAGGTCGTGATGGCGCCCAACTCTGATGTCAGGAAAGCCAACCTTAATTTGCTAGAGATCCCTTCTTAATTTATCAAACAATTTACTAATATTCCCATACCAATTCAAGGATACTAAGAATTTCAAAATACATTTAAGGTCACGTATAAGGCACATAAAAGCATGCTTGTGAGCCTAAAACTACCCGACATAACATAATAGTACCTATGCATAGACTCTCGTCACTTCGTGCGTGTGTAGCCCCCGCAAATAAGAACTGAAATTATTATAATCACCTATGGGGACAATTCCCTCTAACAAGGTTATAAAGGAGACTCACCTCGTGCCGAGCCTACTTTCCGGGTCAAGAACGCTCCCGAAACTCCAAATTCATCTCCCAAGGATTCGAAACTAGTCAAATATGGTATACATGAATTAATTTATGCTCAAAAGTATGAAATTTCCCTAATTAAGTAGTTATTTCAACCTACTTTGAAAAATCCCAAAATACACCCCAGGCCCACATGCTCGGATTTCAGAAATGCTCGAAGGAAACACTTACCCATAACCTAAGGATCATTAATATATGATTTTTGTATGATTTCATAGCTAGTTAGTGGGGAAATTCCAAAAATTTCATAAAGCCATAGGTGTTTACTCTAACCCTTGATTTACACTAATTAGGGTGTTAATCTACCTAGGAATTCATGTATTAAACCAACATTAGGGTAGAAATCACTTATGTTTCAGTAGCTAGGTCGTTTGGCTCTTTTCAAGCTCTCAAGGTCGTCAATGGAGGAAGAAATGGGGTAAAAATGATTCTTTCCCGTGTTTTAAAGAACTCACTGCCTACAGGGATTCCGCACCTGCAGTCTCGCATCTGCGAGGAAAATCTGGCACTTGCGGAATTGGACGAGGGGGTTTGGGCTCGCACCTGCGGAGAGGAGCCCGCACCTGCGAGAAATGGGCAGCCTCACGTGAAGCCGCACCTGCGAGGAAAGGACCACAGGAGCGGTCACGCACCTGCGACTGGGCAACCGCAGGTGCGGTCACACCAGATCAGGTGCACCAGCAGCTGTATATTGCTCGTTTTTGGCCTCGTTTGGTGCCCGAGCAGCACCAGGGCCCACTCAAGCCCCTGTCCAAATATACCAACAAGTCCTAAATAATAATACGGACTCGCTCGAGCCTTCGGAACACTCAAAACAACGCTAAAACTCAATCATACCTCAAAACCCCTAAAATCAAACTTAAGAACTTTAAGTTCTTGAATTCATTAACAATGCGCCGAACCGACCTATACTACTCGGAATGACACCAAATTTTTCAAGCGAGTAAAAAATGACATAAAGAAATTATTCTCGATCTCGAAATTCCGTTCGGACCTCGATAGCACAAAAACACATCCCAAACCACAATTTGAACTTAAAGAAACTCTCATTTCACTATTGGGCGTCGAAACGCTCCCGGGTCATTCAAAACCCATTTCGAACATACGCCCAAGTCCGAAATCATCATACAAAGCTACCGGAACCGACAAAACACGATTCTGAGGTTGTTTACTCAAAACGTTGACCGAAGTCAAACTTGGCCTTAAAGGCCAACCTTAAGGAACCAAGCGTTCCTATACTATTCCAAACTCTTCACAATCCCGAACCACCCGTCCCCACAGGTCATAAATCATTAAAAGCAAGTACGGGAAGTCTTATTTAGGGGAACGGGGTCCTAGAATGCAAAACGACCAGTCGGGTCGTTACATCATATTCATGTTGGCCTGTCTTTCTTACACCTTATAATCTACCACCCGAGTTGTGCATGACTAGTCCATATATATTATTAATTTTTATTATCCCCAGTCCACGTAATCCGAAAAGTTTGATTGATGTATATTTGCAACCTTTGATTGATGAGCTAAAACAATTGTGGTACGATGGTGTTGAATCATATGACATATCAACCAAGCAGAATTTCAATTTGCGTGCTAATTTAATGTGGACAATTAACGATTTTCCTGCGTATGTAATGTTGTCTGGGTGGATGACTGTTGGGAAGCTAGCTTGTCCTTACTGCATGGAAAATAGTAAAGTGTTCACTTTGAAACATGGCTGAAATCAATCATGGTTTGATTGTCATCGTCAATTCTTGCCTCATGATCATGAGTTTAGAAGGATGAAAAATGCATTCAAAAAGAATAAAATGAAATATGATTCTCCACCTCCGATACTTTCAGGTGAGGAAATTTTGGAGAGGGTCCAGAACTTCAGTAAAGTTACTGAAGCTCCACCTTATAGATTCCCCGAAGTCGGTGTTACTCATAATTGGATGAAACAGAGTATATTTTGGGAGTTGCCATATTTGAAGGATAATCTTCTCCGTCCCAACCTTGATGTCATTCATATTGAGAAGAATTATTTTGACATTTTGTTCAACACAGTGATGGATGTTAAAGGTAAGACAAAGGATAACCTGAAGGCTAGAATACACTTACAAGAATATTGCATGCGTCCTGAATTATACTTGCAGACAGAAAACAATGGTAAGTTATTCAAGCCCAAAGAAAGTTACACATTCACTTTGGAGAAAAGACGTCAAATTTGTGATTGGGTAACGAAATTGAAGATGCCTGAGGATTATGCGTCGAATCTTGGAAAAAAAGTTGATATGGAGGTAGGGAAGTTGAGCCATTTGAAAATTCATGACTGTCATGTTTTCATGGAGACATTAGTGCCTATTTCATTTTGTGGTTTGCCTGAAAGAATCTAGAAACCCATCAAAGAGATTAGTTTTTTTTTTTCAAAGACTTGTGTTCTTCCACATTAAGGGAAGAAAACCTACTCCGGATGGATCAGAACATTCGTGTAACTTCTAGTAAGATGGAAAAGATATTTCCATGTGGTTTTTTTGATATGATGGAACACCTTCCAATCCATCTTGTACACGAGGCACGACTTGGATGGCTTGTTCAATGCAGATGGATGTATCCCTTTGAGAGGTAATATTATAAGTTTGATGTAATTTTATGTTTTATTTGAATGTTCTTGGCTAACCTGAAATTATGTAGGACAATTGGAAAATTCAAACAATTTGTTAAGCAGAGGAATAGGATTGAAGGATCTATATGCGAAGCTTATCTTTCAAAGGAAACTGCTCATTTTTGCTCTTATTATTTTGAGAGTAATTTGACATGTGCTAGGAATAGGCACACGGTCGAATGTGTGAATGATCCATTATATCCGCCTATGTCCATATTCAATCAACCAGGCCGATGTTCTAAGGATGTTAGAAAGAGAAGTTTGAGTGATATGGAGTACAAGTCATCTACACTTCATGTGTTGCTAAATTGTCCTGAAGTTGTACCATTTCTCAAGTAAGTATTGATTTAGTAGTTATCAAAATATAAAATTTACTGTGATTACATCACAATGCAACTACTAAAAATATTTGATGTGTCACAGTCACTTCGTGGGTCAATTTGGCCATGATGTTGTATATACGAGATTTGGTATGTGGTTCAAACAATTTGTAAGTTTATCCTTATAATATTCTAACACTATGTAGGTAAACAATGTTTGGAAGTTATGCTAACATATGAATGTTTTTAACAACATGTAGGTAAATGATCCAAACAATAGTGTAAATCAATTTTTGAAAGATATATCTTGGGGACCTGGGCTTCAGGTCACAATAATGTCTAAGTACGTTGTGAATGGTTATAAGTTTCATACAAGGATTTCTCTAAAAATAAAAATAGCAACAACAGCGGGGTGTGGGTTCAAGGTGGTGATGGCAACCAAGTTGGAGATATTGATTATTATGGTGTGCTCAAAGAAATAATAGAACTAGAATATATAGGTTGGCCATATAAGAAATTGATACACTTTATATGCAAGTGGTTTGACCCAAATCCAACAAGAGGTACAATAGTACACAACCAATACAACATAATTGAGGTTAATCATACGAGGGAGTATGATCGCTATGATCCTTTTATAATTGAAAATAATGTTAGGCAAGTGTATTATGCTCCTTATCCATTGCAGCAGAATAAGTCCAACTCGTGGGTTGTAATAAAAACTAAGCATGTAGGTAGGGTGGAAGTCGAGAATGTGTTAGATGTTGCATATCAAAACGATATATCCAGTGTTCACCAAATAGTGGACGAACTTTTAGAAAATTATTTGGAACATCCTGAACACATATTGGAAGAAGTTGATATAAATGAAGTAACAATTATAGAAAATGAGGAAGAAGAATCAACTTATGAAGCTCAAACTAGTGAGGAAGAAGAACTCTTGGACGAGGAACAATACGTCGATGAGCTTTAAAAAGTTGGTTTCTTTAATAACTCTCGTTTTATAGCTAGTTTCTTATATATTTCAATATAAATATGTATTATATTATGCAGATGACAGGCAAGGGTCAAGGTAACAATGACCCTACTGGTTCTCGGGGTCGAGAAAAGGCTAGGAAGGGAAAGAGGAGGGTAGAAGATAATACCCCATCTTTTTCACCCTCTTCAGAGATGCCTATGCCTGTGACTATGTCTTATCCTCCACCCTAGGGCTATTCTGAGCTGCCACAGCATCACGAGCAACCTTCATGCAGACACCAGGTCTTTCATCACAGGGCCATAGGACATATGTCCGGCATACAGTCCAGTTGCCTCACGACCACGTGGATCGCAGCCATCTGCATCGCAGGGATCGAATCCATCCATGTCACAACCACTCGGTCCACATCCATCAGTATCACAACCACTCGGTCCACATCCATCAGTATCACATCCATTTGCGGTCCATCCAGCTATGTCGTAGTCACAGGGATCACATACATCTTCATCAGCGACTCCATCAATTTCAGGCCCTGCGAGATAGTAGCTCTGATCCCCTACACCTTCCACACATGCCTATGATATACATGCTTCGGACGGTGATGTTGATGATGACGAGGAGGTGTAATATGATCAGTATGACAGGATCATCATAGTCCCTGAGGGTGATGGGTAAGAGTTATTTGTTATTTTTGCGTTTATTGTTTTGTACAGTTTGTACAATAGTATATTAATATGTTTTTTTTTTGTTAAATTGCAGGTTCATACAGAGTAATATTACTACGAGGATAATCACCAAAGCCACCAGAAAGCTTTATGATGGCCCTTATGCGATTTGGAGTAAATTCCTATTCTCGCTGAAGAAGCAAATTTTCAATCAATTTAAGGTATAAATGTTCTTTTAAGCAGTATAATTATTTATATTTATGATATTTCCATATAATATTTAACTTTTGAAATACAGAGCAAGTGTGTATGGGAACACCGCTATAGCGCGGAAATGGCTGCAAATTTTAATCATAAAGCTCGCAAGCGGTTGTCGCATAGTTTCTCCAAAGCTAGACAGTTGAACCAGAAGCCTGACTGGTTGCTTCAAAATTTATGGGAGGATTTGCAAAGGCAATGGCTTACCGCAAAGTTCTTAGAGAAGAGAGAAAAAGAAAGAAAGCTCGCACATCTGAGAAGGGAAGCCCCTTGCACACTGGAGGTGCGATCAGCCTAGGGAAAATAAAAAGAAGATTGGTATGTAATTGCTTAATATATTTTAATTTTCAAAGTATATCTATTCTGTTTATTAACTAAAATTTATGAGTTTTCAGGAAAAGAAGTTGGGGCATCCAATGAACCAAGATGAGCTATTCAAGGAGACTCATATTGTAAAGAAGAAGAAAGATACGGATCAAGAAAGGTAGGTCAAGGGCCGAGCCTCGACTGTACATGTAAGTTTTCACTTTTCATTAAGTATTTTGATTTACTTTTATATAAATTTTGAAATACTAATTCAATGTAATTTTTCTTATAGGGTCGCTTCACAGTTGACGTGCAGGAATTCATACGCAGTCAGCCACCTAATGAGTCGGGCGAGGCAATCCAACATTCGGACGAAGATACTGAAAGAATATGGATGGAGGCTGCTAGCGGTCCAAAATGGGGGAAGGTATATGAGCTTCCTACTAAGAAATTACATCGCTTTAAGTGTGGAATGCAAGGAATAGGGACTTCCTCGCAAGGCGAGCAACTTGATGGGGAGAGCCTCTCCGCTATGCGGGAGACTGTGACAAAGATCACATCCGAGCTAGAAGCGGCCAAGGAAAGAGAAAAGCTTATAGATGCTCAGTACCTTGGCATGCAAGCTCAGTACCATGGCATGCATGCTCAGCTCAAATCTCTCCTAGCTTCTGAAGCTTTTCCGATTCCTCGGTCTCGTGAGTCATCGCCAGAGGCTCTACTTGAACGTGAGCATTCCTTCCGTCATCCCCGTGATCGTTCCTCTCGTCCTCCCCGTGATCATTCTTCCCGTCCTCGGCAAGACCCTTCTCTATACCATCTAGTAAATGAAAGTTCATCAGACGGTGATAATGATGTTGTACAAAACACTCCTTGACTTTTATATACTTTGAACAAGAAAAATAGAACCGGTTTTGAACTAGTTGTAATAAGCGTTAACTTAGTTTTGTTAGTTTAATTTGTTAGTTCTGTTGAACTTTAATTTGTTGGTTTTAATGTGCTTTTTGAATTGTGTTGTTAGTGTTGTGTTGTTGTTGTTGTTGTTGAGAACTTCATATAGGATTGTATTGTATTGAATAAATTATATTGTTATTTAGGTAATTTGGTATGCTGGCAGGTGGTGTAGCTGCCAAAACAGGTATTTTATGCCAAAATTAATACCTAGAAAAGCGACCAAAGTTGGATGCTTCCCTATTAAAAAAATAATTTTTGGACATTAACGACCAAAGTTGGTCGCTTATATTTAAAAAAAAATTAAACATTAGCGACCAAAGTTGGTCGCTAATGAACCCAGATTTTAATATAAGCGACCAAAGTTGGTCGCTTTCCTATTAAAAAAATTCTGGAAATTGGCGACCAAGGTTGGTCGATTATGTCTAAAAAAAGTTGAAAAATTAACAATAAGCTTATGTACCCAGATTTTAACTTTAGCGACCAACTTTGGTCGGTATTGTTACATAAATAATTATTTGAAATAATATATATTTCAATTTACAGACAACCGTTGGTCGCTAATTTTTGAATTATAATATATATAAAAATATCGTAATTTATTATATAGACCAACTTTGGTCGCTAAATTTATATTATTAAAATATTGTACCGACCAAAGTTGGTCGGTATTTTGTTTACACTGAACATTTGGTCCTTTTATCTTAGCGACAAAAGTTGGTCGCTAAGGTAAAAGGACCACCAATATATCGATCAAGCCTATTTGGACGCGTTTTGGTCGGTATATTGAGATAAGCGACCAACATTGGTCGCTATATGTTGTCGCTAATTAGCGTATTTCTAGTAGTGAATCCTTCATATACATTAAGACACTATTTAATATTAGAATAGGAAGAAATTCAACCCGTGATACCATATACAGTGTGTTTACCCTAAAAATCGGATAACAACTAAACTTATAAGTGATCATAAGGATATGTGATTTCACCTAGCACAAATTAACAGATATGATAATTAATGCTAGAAATTGACTTTAAAATAAAGCAAACCGGTATTGAATGCAACTTGGCCCTCGAGATAGATCGCCCTCGAACCAGCAGAGTATTTAATTAAGAAATATGAACTGAACTGAAGAACAAGAGAGCTTAAAAGAGAAAAATGTATATTCTTGCTTTGATTTGCGAGAGTTAGATGATTACAAATGATTAGAACCCTCCTTTATATAGTAGAGGAATTCTACCTATGTTGCAATTCTAAATATAGAAGGAAATCCCATTATTGGCTAAATAACCGTTCTTGATTTGATCTGTGTCGATATTTCACCACAATCCTCGCGGTCACAGATATCTCGGCTTTCCGTTAGTATTCTATCTTCGGTCTTGCTCGATGTCTATCCTGCTTGGCCTCGATCTCGATTGGTACTTCATATTCCGAGCTCGGTACCACACCTTCATGTCTCGGTTTGATATAACACGGGGCTGATCCTCGGCCCACCATCCTGGTCTCGGTTAATTAACAAAATCGGGTGAGCCCGGTTTTAACCGTATACAGATAGTCCTCTCATCATTTGGAGTGTAATGACAAGACACGAATTGAGTCATCAATCTTTACCCCAATTTATCGTGACATCATCATTGTGACATAAGAGACAGAGGTGACCGAAACATCCCGTCGGTACAGTTCCCCAGGTATTTAATGTGCGTCAGTTGATGGTCGACCACTACCAGCTTAGAATCGTCGCCATGAAACCCATAAATAGGTCCCTTTTCCATTCTTTCAAACTTACTTTCAATCTTTTCTACTCTAATTTTTAAAGTTCTTTGCATTCCTCAAGTTTCTTATCTTTAAGTCTTTAAGTTCCATTGTTGGTCCCTTCTAAAACACCAAACATTATCATCTCCATATTCTTTTCCCTCAAAACTTAATGGAAAAAATATCAAATATTGTTCCACAAAAAGAAAACGCTTTCTCGTCTCGGTCGGCGAGAAAACAGTGGTGGAGCCACGCCCTGAGGAGTGTGTTCCTGGGGTGTGTGTCATTAGTTCTGACTTTAAAATCGAGAAAACCTCATCGGTCCCCGGTCGAGCGAGCCGGTATCGAGATACATATGCTCGATATCCAAGAGTTTCCTCAAACAAGTGAAGAAAGACTGTAACTGGGAAAATAAAGAAGTCATGATACTGGCCCCTGAAGAAGCTATCACTACCCACATGGAAGGGTTCTTGAGTGTTTACACTTATCCTTTCACGTTAGGTCTCCTCGACCCAGTCGTCATAGACTTCTGAAGAAAGTACCATATGACCCTCGGACAAATCCACCCCTCTTTCTGAAGGATTGTAATATTGCTCCGATTATTTGTGAGCAAAATCGATGAGCTCTCTTTCAACCTCGATTACCTTATAAGGTTGTATAGCCCCTGAATTTACCGAGGTGGGCTGATAAAACTTCAACGCTAGGCTACGAAGACACTTATCTCGAGCATAGATGAAGACATAAAGATCGAGGTTGGATAGGTCGGTTCGTCCGAGTGAGGACCTAGGACCTTATTCTAGATGAGAGAATGTCGTTTCCCGAAAGATGGAATACGAAACGTAAGTATGACTCCATTATTAGTTTCTGTTGGTAATTGTTTCCTCTTCATTTTTCATTATCGACATTGTTTATCGGTGTAGCTGCTTCTTGGATGCCGGGTGTGGTTCCTTACCTCGAGAGTTGGGTTAGGAGCCTGGTCTCGACATCGACATATGTTGAGCGCGCATGGCGCGATCTGTCAAAAAGTCGGTGGGGGGATAAAAATCATGATAAGTCTCGTTCTTGTATTTGATGATTTACTAAAATGCCTTTTCGAGCTTACTCGATTTCCCTTTTTTTCTGGTATTGGGAAAGATGCAACCATGAGCCCCCCGTCTGCTGAATAAGAAACCTTAATCCATGTACCAAAGCCGTCAAAGGAGAGCAAGAGGAAAAGGACCTCGGCCTCCGAGGGGCCAGAGCTTAAGAAAAAAGCGGCTCATAAGCCTAAGAAGAATGTGATACCCTTGTCCATGGAGTTAGTTCAACTCCTAAGAGAAGTGGAAGAAGAAGAAGAAGTGGAAGAAGAAGAAGAAGAAGAAGAAGAAGAAGAAGAAGAAGAAGAAGAAGAAGAAGAAGAAGAAGAAGAAGAAGAAGAAAAGGAAGATGATTCCGGTCTACTGGCTTGAGTGCGAGCTAATATTGAGGGTCAAAAGGCCACCAGATCGGTAGAAGCTAGAAATATTCTGCCCCGATCTGACGGGTTCCAAGAGGTGCCTTACCTCGGCGTGAGAAGGCGGCGGAAGTGGATGTGGAGGCTGGGCTTGAGGCTCCTCAATATAGAGAGAACGCCCCAAGAGACCCACTTGAGGCAATAGAATCCGGAGAGTCCCCATCGTTTCCTTCATTCTCCGAGGAAATGATTCGAGATGCTCGAGTCATAAAGACTTCTCATGCAAAAGGAATCCATGGAGAGGAGGACCCTTTCTGTGTTATTTCATTGGGGTTGATGATACTGCTAGCCTGAGAGATTTAGAGGTACCGAGGAAGAGCTCGGATGAATCTTCCTAGAGTTTCAAACTGACCAGCCAATTCCCGGCCCCTAGTGTCAATCCGCGGTGCAAACGAACATTTATCATCTCGATCCCGGAGGATGCACGAGTTCTTGCCGCCCCCGTAGGGGTGGCTAGTTATCGTCTCTGATGAACGAAGTGAGAGAACCATGTCTCTTTAATGAGGCCCAACAGGCTTTGAATTGGGTAAGACCCAACTCCCTTTGTCAATATCAGTTTCCATACTTGTGTTTTTCTCTTCTTGCCTAATACAACTTCTTCTATTTGTGTAGGCATTGGTGCTTCATCATGAAGATTTCTTTAGGTATCGAGGGGGAACTGAGCCGATATGAGGTCAAAATTAAAGGGCTCACTGAGGATAAATACGCCCTCAAGATTCTCAGTGAGAAAAAGAAGAGGAAGCAAAGGGCCTTCGAGCTGAGCTAGCTGTGTCTTAGAAAGAACAAAGCAACATGATCGAGCAGGTAATAAGAATCTTAGAAGTTTATGACATCGGTTCGGGCATGACGGCTAACAGTTCGACCCCACAAGTCCAACAGAAGCTCGAGATAATCCGGCAACTTTGTGAAGAAGTGGATGCGGTGAAAGCGGAGACCATAACATTGAAGAAAAACATGGATCGTCTTGCCTCAGAAAAAGAGGTTCCTCGAGCTTAGCTATCCTCGGCTGAAAGCCAACTCCTAAGCATGAAAGAGAAGATCTTGGTGCAAGCAAAGAAAATCTTGGAGTTCCAGACTCGTTTGGGTTCAGCAACCTCTGATGGGGAGAAGCTGGTCATGGAACTCGCAGCGGCCAGATCTGAGGCTGAGGTAACAGTTTAACCAAAGAATTAGATCTTTTGACCAAAGTTGTTTTTAGGATGAACGCGGGTTACTGATAATCAAGTAAATAATATTAAATAAATAAGCATAAGTAAAAGACAATAGTGTGATACGCCGAAAAGTAAAGTGTGTTGTATTCGCAGTCTAGCTCCCCTTTACAAGTTATATTCCCTTCCATTATATAGGAAGTTTCTTAATATAACATATGATTCTTGCAATGATCGCCCATTAATGACTAATTATTACATTAATGAGGCGCTATAGAGGGTAACCGTAGTTGTTGCATGAAGGTTACATAATGTATGGACTATTAATTGAGGATCCTTGAATCTGCCCGTAGCTCTGTCCGGATTCACCCTGACTGTGTCTCTTCCCCGTCTTAATCAGGTTGAATTTCCCATGGCTGATGAAATCGAAGGTTTATTGATTCGTGCCTCTTTGTTACATACCTCTTTATAGAATCATATCCAGTTGTCGCGTTTTCCTTGGTCCACGTAGCCGGCTGAGTTGTCTAGAATCAGCTTACGTGTGAGACTCTTTTCTACAAATACAGATAGTTTCCCCACTAACCATTTATTTATCGATTAATATTTGGTAGGTGGATACGCATTTGGGGCGGGAATATTTTGCCGTCGCTTTTCCTCGAAACATTGTATCCTTCTCTAAACATAGGCGTTGTTTTTAACTTCCATTTAACGCTCATACCATATGTCCTTCCCGGATTCGTTCTGCAGTTACTCGGCGCCTTTTAAGGCTTTTTGCGGCTGCGTCAGTCCCAAAGTGACACTTTCAATTATGACTTTTCATCATTAATTTGTTTTTCCATGTTTGACGATTGTTCTCAAGTATAAATACCTTTATTCTTTTCTTTGCTTCCACAAAACACATTCTAACTTGTCTCTTTTACTTGTAAAGAATTTTTTCTTGCCTTTGTAAACATGTCTTCTTCAAATCAACCCAAAAGAGTAATAGATATTGAGAACTTAACACCATTTTCTGCTCCGACTAAGAGTCGGAGGGGTGGTAGACTAAGGAGTCTAGGATCCACTCCTTCGAGAGGCTCTTCTTCTTCTCAGATAGTCTCCCCTCCTTCTGCTAGGTCTCTAGTTTCTCCAAGGGCTAGGGCTTCCCGGTCTTTGTCTAGAGGTAGAGATGAACCCTTTCGTGAACCTAGAGTTGATGAAATTATTCCCGTTGAGTTTGTCTTTACTAGAGACAATCAAGTTCTCGTAGATCAGTCTTCTTCCCTTGATAGCATTGAAAGGTATCCAACCCTTATTACTGAAGGTCAGATTTCCCTTGTTCATAGGGAGTGTTTTGGGAGGTCTGATTTCCTTGTCTATATTCCGAATAGTAATCAAATAATAACGTCTTACAAGACGGGATATTCTTTTGTTTATACGTACTCTTTTACTCTAGGGTTGAGACCTCCCATTGATCCAGTCATAATTGAATTCTGCCGTTTCTTCAATATTTTCTTGGGGCAAGTTGGTCCGCTTGTGTGGCGAGTTGTCACGTGTCTTAGGAGTTTAGCTTCTTTAGCCTCGGTTACTTTTACTTTTAACCATCTTATTCATCTCTACTCTCCTGCCTTATTTCGTCAAGGGGTTTTTACTCTGGCTGCAAGGAGTAAAAGAGTGTTGGTAACCCTTGGAGATGATAAGGACAGAGATTGGTACCTCCGGTATGTCGCTGTGCCCACTGCTGATTTAGTAGGTGAAGAAAATCATCCCTTCCCTGAGAAGTGGAATCGTGCACGTGAGTACATTTTATCTCACATCTATTTATTTTCCTTCTTTCTGACTCGAGATGTTTTACTAACACCGTATCTGTTTTTTCTTCTCTCAGCAATCATGGGTATTGTTGAGAATGTCTCCGATATCCGTGATTGGGTAGAAAAATTGTTGTCAGTTTCTCCTTTGGAAGAAAGATCTTGAAAGTACTTCGCTGGGAAGTACGGTTGGCAAGTGAAGACCCACGGTAAGTGAAGCTTTTGTTTCTGCTTCTTTCCTTACTCGAGCCTTTTTCCTTTTTTTGCTTAACCTTTTCCTTTTTAATAAGATTTTCTGCTCGTGGGGTGTCTGCTATGTCTATTCTGAAGATGTCTATGGCCCAGGCCCAATAGATTATTGTTGGTTCGTCTTCCTCGAAGAGGAAGGTTGGCGAGTCTCGATCTGTAGAAGAAGAAGAAGAAGGGGAGGGTGTTTTGGTGCACAAGTCACGAAGAAGGTGGGTGATTTCGGACGATGAGTCTACACCCATGACTTTGCCTTCCGTATCTGAAGTCAGACCCTATACCTATGAAGATGCTTCACCTTCTCTCGTTCATGAATCTGTAGATTACTTGTTCCATGAAGGCTTTGGTCTTGCCTCTAATGAAGTCCCCTTGGCTTTCTTTCCCGCTTCTTTAAGAGAATCTGTTTCATCTGCTCCTAGTATCTCCTCCACTCCTTTAGCTATTACTGCTTCTGCTGTTTCTTTGCTCGTTGCTTCCTCAACACTTCAATCCTTCATGCCTGCTGCTTTGCCCGTGGCTTCTCTAGCTCCTCAATCCTCTCTGCTTGTTGCTGCTTCACCTCTGCCTGCTTCCGTGCCTTCCGTTAGGGATGTAGGGTCTTCCAGCAGGGAGATGCGGCAAGTAATAATAGAAGTTCCGACTGAAGAGAGTCTTTTCAAGAAAACGGGTGAGCCCGAAGTGTGGCTTAAGCCCTTGATAGGTCCAACGGAGAAGCCCAAGCTAGCTAGCCACAGTGCCCTTACATGGGCCAATGAAGTTGTGCATACCTCTGTGAAGGTATGGTGCAGTTTATCTCATTTCATTTTCGTATATGAAATTTATCATATATAATTGGTTCATTTCTTGTAGATTAATCTTATAGGCATGGAGCTCATGAAGAGGATCTCAAATACGGATCAGGAGACAAAAGAGTTGCGGGCTGATGTTGATAATTGGAAGAAACAGTATGACAGCTTAAGGATTGACATGGATGCCCTAGAAGAGGAAAGGAGTACCTTGAAGCGGCAGATGAGACTCATGGCAGCAGAACTGGCACTGAAGAAGGCTTCTTCCAATCAGGCTGATAAGGACAAGAGCATTCTAGAATCTTCATTTGCTGAGCAGCTATCCCGTGCCTCAGAGGAGATTAGGAACTTGAAAGACTTGTTGGGGCACAAGGAGGAATATTCAGGCGAGCTCATGCAATCACTCACCCGTACTCAGGAGGATCTTCGTAATGCTTTAGACAGATTTCAAACTCTGGAGGAGTCGATTGTACCGTTGAGGGTTGCCCATGAAGCTGCTGAAGCGGAGAAGAACGGGCTGAGAGCTGAGCTTCAAGTATGGGCAAGGGATTATGAAGATCTTGAAGAGGAGGCTGTTGTCGATGTGAGTTGGGCGTATATGAATTCTCGCCTTGACACATTGACGGAAATGAGTCAAGAGGGTTTCGACCTTAGTGCTGAATTAGCTAAAACTAAGGAAGCCATGGAGAAGGCTCAACAAGGTCATAACCTCTCTTCACCTGATGGTGAGACTCCTGCTGCTCGTGCCTCTTCATCCCAAGTTTCTCCCGTTCCTCCTGCCGGTGAAGAAGTCAATCCTCCTCCTCAAGAAGATTAAAGTGTTGATTCACCCTCTCTTTTTTTATTTGATTGGTGGTTACCCCCAACTCCATCGGGGGTAAATTTGAATATTTCTAAAGTCCCCAACTGACATATTAGGGGCATTTTAATGTATAAACTATATGCGGCTAAGTACTAGTTAGTACTTAATTCTTACTTAGCCGCTCTTTTTTGAATATATGCAAAGTGTGACTTTTTGTTTTGAGCTTTTGTTTCACTCTTTAGTCATTTGCATGTTTTAATTTTTGAGGTTTTTGTTTTACCTCTGAATATTTTGCATGAAGATGCTGAAATCACTCGTACCTTTTCATAGTAGGCACGGTGTTGTATAAAATGTGATCCTTATTTGTAATAGGCTTTGTTTGTGAAAGAGGGCCCTTTCTTTTTTATTGACACTTAATGAAAAAGACGTCTCAACTTCATGATGGTGTAATAATGCAATAGAGTGATAGGAAATTTTCACATGTTTGAGAATGCTTCTGAAGAAATTTTTTCATTTGAACTTTCATGACATTTTACATGTGTTTGATTTATCGTCTAAAACTCATGTTGCAACTGTTTTCATTTAACAGATTTGATACACACTTGTATCTCGTAACTGTTTTTCATAGGTAACGGGTTTTTTCGAATTAATACAAGGAAACAACTGTTTTTCATTAGTAACAGTTTTTATAATGATCGGGCCTTTTACCCGCAACTATTTTTGTTGACAACAGTTTTTAATAAGTACAAGGAAAATGCTTTTTCATCCGTAGCTGTTTTATTTGATAACATTTTTCTGAGCAAATACAAGGGTTTTGATCTTTCATCCGTAACTGTTTTATTCGATAACAGTTTTCTATATGAGTACAAAGATTTCGTAACTGGTTTTAATCACAACAGTTTTTGAATGAGTACAATGATGATGATCTTTTACCCCTAATTGTTTTTGTTACAACAGTTTTGAATAAGTACAAAAGATGTACATTTCTTTCTCGTAGCTAATATTTTGCCTTTTAACCCGAACATGTTCGAAAGTTTTTTGATTTAGGCTTTGAATTTGAGTCTCCAACTCTTTTGATTTTGCTCGTATCACTTGATTTGTTGGGTAGATGGATCTTTAGGCTCGAGCTTTGACTCTTTGATAGTCTTCTTTGCTTCGTCTTAGCCTTCCATACTGTATAGTCCCCCAAGTGTTTGAGCTTTGAAAAATGAAATCTCGAGCACTTGACTATTCCTCCTTGTGGTCCTTTTCCTAAAAAGGAAAAACGTGTGGGACTCGAAAGTATATAATTTTTTAGATGATGACTGCTTAACCCTTTAAAATGTCCATCAGAAAGTGTAACCCTAGACCGGGAATTGTGTTATTTCCCCGCGTCTTTGAAGGTCTAATATCATCATCTGGTGATGGGTTAGCTTTATGCCTATCATCTAAAAAAGTTAGTAAAATTTTAAATGTTCAAAATAAAGTCGAGCGTGCGATACCTGATCGGGGATACTTCTTTTCCTTAGAAGTAGTACTTCTTCAAGTGGATGGCGTTCCAGCTCGTTGGTAAGATTCTTCCGTCCATGGCTTCCAGTTCGTAGGCACCCTTCCCAGCTATGCCCCGAACTTTGTAGGGTACTTCCCAATTTGGACTCAGCTTTCATGCGCCTGCTTCTTTTGTTGATTGAAGACTTTTTTGAGGACGAAGTCCCCAATCTTGAAGTATCTGAGATGAGCTTTTCGGTTGTAGTAACGCTCTATGATTTGTTTTTGAGCTGCCATCCGTATTAATATTGCTTTCCTTCGTGGTTCGAGCAGGTCCAGGTTAATCCTTAACTCGTTGTTGTTTTCCTCCTCCGTGGATGTTATAACCCTTATGCTTGGTTCGCCAATCTCCACAGGTATTAAGGCTTCTGAGCCATAGACAAGTGCGAATGGAGTTTCTCCCGTGGCTGTTTTTGATGTTGTTCTGTATGCCCATAATACCGCTGGTAATTCATCAGGCCAATTTCCTTTGGCTTTATCTAGCTGCTTCTTTATATTGTTGATGATGATTTTATTTGTTGACTCAGCTTGACCATTAGCCACGGGATGGCACGGCGTTGAAGTGATCCGTTTGATTTGCCAGCTTTCAAAGAATTCTGTGATTTGTGAGCCTATGAATGGTGGGCCGTTATCACACACGATCTCCTTCGGTATCCCAAAGCGGCGTATTATGTTTCGCCATAAGAATCTTTTAACTTCCTTTTCACGTACTTGATTGAACGCTTCTGCCTCTACCCATTTTGTGAAATAGTCAGTAAGTACGAGTAGAAACCGTACATGTCCTTTAGCTGGGGGAAGAGGTCCCACTATGTCCATCCCCCATTTCATGAAGGGCAATGGAGATATGATTGGATGCAATAATTCCGCCGGTCGATGCATGTTATTGGAGAACCTTTGGCACCTGTCCCATTTGGATACAAAGTTTTCGGCATCCTCTTCCATCTTAGGCCAATAATACTCGGCTCTGATTAGGGTTTTTACCAAGGATATCGCTCCTGAATGATTTCCACAGTGTCCTTCATGGACTTCTTTCATTACGAACTCCATTTGATTAGGTCTGACGCACTTAGCTATGGGTCCTTCTAACATCTTGTGATATAATCAGTTGCGAATGAGGTAATACCGTGCAGCTTTGCGGCGAAGTGCTTGAGTTGTTGTCTTGTATTCAGGTACGGTGCCATTCTACAAAAAATTAAGAATTTCGTTTCTCCAATCCCAGGTTAAATTGTTGAAAGTTACCTCATTTCTGTCTTGGTCGATTATTGAATGGAATAGATGAACGACAATTGCATTGTCTTTGTTTGTTACTTCTGTAACTGTTGCGAGGTTTGCTAATGCATCTGCCTCTGCATTTTCTTCTCTAGGTATTTGTATTACCTTCCATGTTTTGAATTGTGTTACGAGTTCTCGTGCCTTTTCCAGATATTGTTGCATCCGAGTCTCTCGAGCGATGTAAGTCCCCTGCATTTGATTTACTACCAGTTGGGAGTCGATGTTGATTACAATTTGCTCGATTGAGAGTTCTCGTGCTAGTTCAAGGCCTGCAATGACAGCTTCGTACTCTACTTCATTGTTAGTTATAGGATAACATTTAATAGTTTGTCGTGTCTTCTCACCCGTGGGTGATATTAAGACTATGCCTAAGTCGGCACCTTTTATATTGGAAGAGTCATCAGTAAATAGGGTCCATAGACCGGGATTAGCACCGTTAAAGAGTTGTAACTCCTTTTCCACTTCAGGGGCAATGTTACTACTAAAGTCAGCAACAAAATCAGCTAATATTTGTGACTTAATTGCAGTTCTAGGCTGATATATTATTTCATGCTCACTTAATTCTATGGCCCACTTGGCTAATCTTCCTGACAGTTCTTGCTTATGCAATATATTTCTTAAAGGATATGAAGTCACGACAGTGATTGGATGACATTGAAAATAGGGTCGTAATTTTCTAAATGCCATTATTAGAGCTAAGGCTAACTTTTCTAGATGTGGATATCTGGTTTCAGCATCTAGTAAAGTTTTACTTATGTAATAAATAGGTGATTATTTACCTTTATCTTCTCTTACCAATACTGCACGTACAGCAATTTCTGAGATAGCTAGGTAGATGTACAATCTTTCCCTTTCTTTTGCCTTTGACATCAGCGGAGGTTTTGATAGATAAGCCTTCAAATTCTTGAGGGCCTGCTAACATTCTTCAGTCCATTCGAACTGATTCTGCTTTTTGAGGACTGAAAAGAATTTAAAACTTTTTTCGGAAGACTTGGAAATAAATCTTCCCAAAGCTGCTATTCTCCCTGTTAATCTTTGAACTTCCTTTTTATTTGTTAGTATATCAGGTATTTCTTCTATAGCTTTAATTTGAGCGGGATTTACCTCTATTCCCCTGTTTGATACAAGGAAACCCAAAAATTTACCTGATTATACACCAAAAGCGCATTTTTCCGGATTTAGCTTCATATTTTACCTCTTCGTCAATCACTTGGTTCTTGAATGGTCCTTGCTTTCTTTTTTTCTGCTTAACGGGTACGAAGGATGGATCTTCATTTACTTTATGAGTCATCACTTCTGTTGGAATACCTGTCATATCTGAGTGGGACCACGCAAAGCAATCTGCGTTAGCCTTTAAATAATCAATTAACATACCTTTTCGATTGAGGCTCAGCCTCGTGCCTATATACACCTTCTGTTCAGGTTTTTTCTCAAACAACGGAACAACTTCGAGCTCTTCCGTAGTTGTTTAGATGTGTTCGTCTTCTTCTGGTTCATGAATGACGTTCGGTCTAGAGTCCACATCTATGTGGTCCAACGCACCTCCTGTGGTCACCGTCTCGTGGGTATCTCTTTGAACATTCACTTCTTGTGTACCTGTTTGGTCAGTAACTTTTTCCGTACATGTTTGACCAGTGACATCTGTTTGGAAGATTCCTCTATCTTCCGATTCATCCATCTCTTTTTTGTTACAAAAGTGCTACGTAATTTATATTTCTAGAGGCCTGTTGATCACCCCTAATTTGTCTGATTCCCCATTCTGAGGGAAATTTGATTACCTGGTGAAGAGTGGATGGAACTGCGTTCATGTCATGGATCCAAGGCCTTCCCATAATTACGTTATAAGCCATGTCAGTATCAATGACTTGGAATTTAATGCTCTTAGTTACTCGCTCGGCGTAAGTGTTTAGTTCTATCTCTCCCTTGGTTATCACTGTTGAGTTATCAAACCCTGATATGGCTCGTGCCTTTGGGATAACTTGATTTCCCATGAGCATTTCTTCCACGACTCTTAACAAGATAATATTGTTTGAACTACCTGGATCAATCAACACTCTTTTAATGTTAGTGTCATGAATGAGTAAGGATATTACCAGAGCATCGTTATGGGGAAGCATTAGCCCGCCAAAATCTACATCAACAAAGGTTATTTCATCTTCAGCTGGATCTTCTCGAACCCGCTTTTCGTGGGTAATTGTGACCTTCAATGCTAATTGGCAAACTATTCCGTTTACTTCCTCTCCTCCATGTATCACGTTGACAGTTCGCTTTTGAGAAGGAGGCTTTGGGGGCTCCTGCATGTTCTTCATATATGCCTGTTTACCTTTATCATTAATCTGTTAAATAGCTCTGTTTCAATAAGTGTTCTATTTCGCCTTTTAGGAATATGCAATCTGCAGTCCTGTGTCCATGATCATTATGAAATTCACACCAGAAATCTGGGTTCCTTTTATTTGGGTTTGACCGCATCTCTTTGGTCCATTTAACCTTATCTCCCATATTTCTTAATATTGAAACAAGTTCAGGAGTAGTTACATTAAAGATATGATTCCCAGCTCGGGCATTACCTCTAGGTCGTTCATCTCGATCCTTTCTGGATCTGGATGAGGATGAGCCCACGTCTCTTCTTGGTGGTCTATAATATGACCTAGTGTTTTCGAACCTGGGACGTGTTTCACGTCTCGATGGTCCTAAGTAAGGATCGTACCTGTTTTTACTTGATCTCCTGTCTGATTCAGGACGTCTGGATATGGAATGATATTCATCTCTCGAACGAGCAATGATATCTTATTTTCTATGTTTAGTGTTGTACCTGTTATATACATCATTCCACGTTGTAGCTGGGAATTCTCTTAGACTTTATTTGGGTCTCCTCGTGGCTTCCGAGCTTTTGTCATTTAGATTGCTTGCAAATGCCATGGCTTCCCAATTATCAAGCACCCTGGGTAATTGCATTCTTTCTTGTTGGAACATGTCTACAAATTCACGGAGTAGTTCCGTGTCTCCTTGCTTTATTTTGAATATGTCTTCCATTCTTTTCTCAACATTTTGTGCACCAGAGTGTGCTTTTATAAATGAATCTGCAAGCTCAGTAAAAGGGTCAATAGAATTTTCAGAGAGAAGAGACTACCATGTTAGGGCTCCTTTGGTGAGTGTTTCTCCGAATTTTTTGAATAGGACTGATTCAATCTCCTGTTTAGTTAAGTCGTTGCCCTTTACTCCAGTAGTAAAAGCGGTCACATGGTCGCGTGGATCAGTTTTTCCATCATACTTGGGAACGTCAAGCATTTTAAACTTCTTGGGTATAGGCAAGGGTGTTGTGCTTGGTTTCCAAGGTTGTTGAGAATATCTATCAACATCAATGCATTTGATAATAGGTGGTACTACGGGAATTTGCTCTATTCGATCTTTGGTTGTTTCCTTCATCTGTTTCTGCATGGTTAGCAGTAAATTTTGTAATTCAGAGTTATTAGTCATACCTGGTCTTGCTTCGAGAAATTCATTAGCAGTGTCACCCCTTGCCGAGTTTATCAATCCAGAATGAGGATTTTCCCCGGTGACTGTATTGTTTGGAGGTGGTGTTAGTGATGCAGGTGGTGGTGCTGGTAATCCCCTTGCAAATTCTTGCAAAGCTTTTCCCAAGTACTCTGCAATCATTTGCTTTATTCGATCTTGTTCTACTGTTTGCTTATTATTATTGCGATTGTTATCAGATCTTTCTAGGGATGGTTCCCTTGAACCACGGGGGGTTCCTTGAGGTGATGGAATTGGGGTTCCATTCCTCTGTTGGTTGTTGTCGTTGGAGTTCGACATAGTTTAGAGGATATCAATGGAAAAGTGAACCAAGATTATCAGATTCCCGGTAACGAAACCAATTTGTTTAACCAAAGAATTAGATCATTTGACCAAAGTTGTTTTTAGGATGAACGCGGGTTACTGATAATCAAGGAAATAATATTATATAAAGAAGTATAAGTAAAAGACAATAGTGTGATACGCCGAAAAGTAAAGTGTGTTGTATTCGCAGTCCAGCTCCCCGTTACAAGTTATATTCCCTTCCTTTATATAGGGAGTTTCTTAATATAACGTCTGATTCTTGCAATGATCGCCCATTAATGATTATTATTACATTAATGAGGCGTTACAAAGGGTAACTGTAACTGTTGCATGAAGGTTACATAACGTATGGATCATTAATTGAGGATCCTTGAATATGCCCGTAGCTCTGTCCGGATTCACCCTGACCGTGTCTCTTCCCCGTCTTAATCAGGTTGAATTTCCCATGGCTGATGAACTCGAAGGTTTATTGATCCGTGCCTCTTTGTTACGTACCTCTTTATAGAATCATATCCAGTTGTCGTGTTTTCCTTGGTCCACGTAGTCGGCTGAGTTGTCTAGAATCAGCTTACGTGTGAGACTCTTTTCTACCAATACAGGAACCAAGGCCGACGTTGAGGAATTGTGGCCCTTTACCGGTCCAATGCCGAAGCCTCTCAATCTCGAGCAAAGGAAGTTGCCGATATTGCTTAGGTTTGAGCACATTGGGTTGCCGAGCATGCTAGGTGACAGTCTCAAAGGGAAACTCTCGAGGAGATCCACGCTCGTGGCTTCGATCTCACTGCCGAGATCGAAAATGCAAAAGAGCTTGAAGCTGAAGCCAAAGCATTGTCCTCTCTTGATGATGATGACTCCGGGAGCATGAGTGGGTACGAGAGTGGAGAAAACCTCAGGGGTGAAGACGTTGCTCCTGGAGAAGATTAAGTACTTAGTATTCTTTTGTTTTGGATTTTTTGGATAGAATTCCGATCGGGATACATTGACCTTGTAAATAAATTTTGATATATATATATATATATATATATATATATCTTTTTCCCTTTTTGTCTTGTCTTGTGAAATTTCACTTCATTTCTGCCTTATGAAAATTTCGCTTCATTTATGCCTTATGAAATTGTATTCATAGGTCGAGGTTTAGGCAATTCGACCAAAACAGAACTATTATAGTTTTTACGATCGAGTGAGTGCTTTATCGGACTCGAAGTAAGGTAACCCTTAGGTATTATTTGAGTGAAGACGGTCTCTCGAACCCAAATAAAAAAAATAGCTCTTAGGCTTTGTATTAGGCTGATATGACGTTTGTATAAAGAATATTTATGGATTTTTCCCCTTTTCGGCTTGAAAAGTTTTTATCATTGTATTTGTAAAATCTATAATGCCTTAGCATGAAATAAGAGATTTTAAACTCATTAGAATTTTCAAGGCTTGATATTATCGAAACCCTTTATAATTTTGCCAAGGGTAGCCTTTTTAACCGATTTATGAAAATATTCGAAAGCCTGTTTTATTACAGAATTTGGACATCTCTGAACGTGTTAATTTAGTCATAGCCTTTTTAATTTGGGACATGCCTCTTGGGCTTATTTTCCCGTTTTACTTCGAGGTTTCCCGAAGTGTCAGTGCCCGAGTGGGGTGGATGTGGCCTATAAATATCGGGGGCTAGTTGTTCGAACTCATCTATTTTTCGGATGGCAGTCCCCGAGTATGGGGATAATTGTTCGAAATTCAGTTATGATCGGCCCTAAGCCTGTTTACACAATAGATCAAGAGTATGAAATCGTAAAGTCGAAATTTTTTCTAACGCATGAGATATCAGCAAGGAAAAATACTTCTCTTAATATATGATTATATATGTGTACATGTTTGATGTCAGGGCTCGAGCAACCAATATGGTCGCGGTTCTTTCGACCGTTTGGCCCTTACAAAATTTACCTATCGAGACCATGTTGTCACGAAGTAATTTCCTTGCAACAAAGTTGACATTCGAGGGTAATGTCCCCCAGTATTCGAGGTCGATAGTAAAGAAGCCTCGGATCCTGTTGAATTGTTCTAAGTTAGCACGATCAATTGTTTCCACATTAAAAACCTTGCCGGAAAACTCATTTGGGACAAAACCGGTCTAAGGAAAAAAGAGTGCAATGCGTGCTTTCAGACCTAAAGACTTCGTGTTGAAGAATCCATCGTTGTTTCTCGTCGAACACCTGCAATGGTTAGTATGAAATATAAATGAAAATGGAAGGGTTGTACCTTAGCAGTAGTATCATTTTAGGAGAGATATGTGCCAGTTGTTCGGTAATTGTTCGCCGTTCATCGTGCTGATCTTGTAGGATCCTTTTCCGATGATATCGAGGACCTGATATGATCCCTCCCAATTTGGACCCAGTTTTACTTCATTCGGATTTTGAGTGTTGAGGGTGACTTTTCTTAGTACCATGTCCCCGATTTAAATGTTGAAGATTGGCTCTTCGATTGAGTACCTTTCAATCGGTTATTTTTGTGCGGCCAATCAAACGAGGGCGGCTTCGCGTCTTTCGTCCAACAATTCTAGGCTCATAATCATGGCCTCGTGATTTGATACTTCTATTGCATATCCAAACCTGAGGTTGAGTTCTCCGACCTCGACCGGGATAAGATCTTCGGCACCACAGACTAAAGAGAACGGTGTTGCCCCCGTACTAGACTTTGATGTCGTGCAATACGCCTAAAGAACCTCGGGCAGTATATCTCTCCACTTTCCTTTGGCATCGGTTAGTATCTTCTTAAGATTTTGGATAATGGTTTTGTTGGTCGATTTTGACTTGTCCGTTCCCACTGGGATGATAAGGTGTCGATAAAATCCTTTTGATCTTGGGATCCTCGAGAAATTTAGTCACTTTGCTATCGATGAATTATTTTCCATTATCACACACAATCTCGGCAGGCATCCCGAATCGACTTATAATGTGGTACCAAATGAAGTATATGACTTCGTTTCTCTGACTTTCTCGAAAGCATGTGCTTCAACCCACTTAGAAAAATAGTCAGTTATAGATAAATTAAACTGAGCTTTACCTGGAGCCGATGGGAGAGGGATGACGATGACCATTCCTCATTTCATTAACGACCAAGGGGATAGGACTGAGTGGAGCTTCTCCCGGGGCTGGTGAATCATTGGCGCATATCTTTGACATATGTCGCACTTTCGAACGAACTCCTTTGTATCCTTCTCTATATCGACCCAGTAGTACCCTGCTCTGATAATTTTGTGAATCAATGATTCGGCACCAGAATGGTTTCTATAGGTGCCTTCGTGAATCTCCCATCATGAGTAGTCGGTATCTCTCGGTCCCAAACATATTTCCAATGGTCCTTCGAACATCCTCCTAAACAGCGTACCGTCCTTGGACAAAGTTTGTGCGTAGGGCTCTCAACTCCTTTGGATCTGATGGGAGCTTCATGTTCTTTAGATATTCGATGTACTTGTTTCTCCAATCCCATGTCAGACTTGTAGAGTTTATTTCAATGTGACCTTCTTCGATCATTGATCTTGAGAGTTGTACGACAGTCCCCGAGTTGAGTTCGTCATCTTTGTCCGATGACCCTAAGTTTGCAAGGGCGTCGGCCTCGCTGTTCTGTTCTCGAGGTATATGTTGTAAGGTCCACTCTCTAAATCGATGTAAATTTACCTGTAGCTTATCTAAGTACCTCTGCATTCGGTCTTCTCGGACTTTAAAAGTCCTGTTGACTTGGTTTACCACGAGGAGGGAATCAAATTTGGCCTCGATGACCTATGCTCCCAAACTTTTAGCCAACTCGAGACCTGCAATCATGGCCTCATACTCGACCTCATTGTTAGATAATTTCGAAGTTCTGATAGATTGTCTAATTATATTACCCATGGGTGGCTTTAAAATGATACACAGCCCGTACCTCTTCACGTTCGAAGCGTCGTCCGTGAAGAGGGTCCACACCCCCGATGATGTACCCGATTTTAATAACAGTTCTTCTTTTACCTCGAGTACGAGGGCTGGCGTGAAGTCGGCCACGAAGTCTGCCAAGATTTGAGACTTGATGGTCGTTCGGGGTCGATACTCGATATCATACTCACTGATATCGACTGCCCATTTGGCCAATGGACCCGAAAGTTCGGGTTTGTGCAAAATACTGCGAAGGGTATAGGTAGTTACAACACATATAGGATGAAATTGGAAATATGGTTTTAATTTCCTAGAGGCACTTATTAAAGCAAGCGCTAATTTTTCTAAGTGTGGAAATCTGGTTTCGCCTCACCTAAGGTCTGAAAACATAATAAATAAGGAATTGAGTACCTTGTTCTTCTCTAACTAGGACTCCACTTACCGCTATTTCCGAGACTACCAAGTACAAGTAGAGTTTCTCGTCCGCTTTCGGGGTGTGGAGCAGCGGCGGGCTCGATAGGTATCATTTTAGTTCCTCCAGGACCTGTTGGCATTTCGGAGTCCATGCAAAGCTACTCTTCTTCTTAAGCAGTGAGAAGAATCGGTGACTCATATCTTAGGACTTCGAAATGAATCGTCCTAGGGTGGTTATGCGCCCCGTTAACCTTTGTATGACCTTCACATTATATGCGACCGTGATATCCTCGATAGCCTTGATTTTATCGGGGTTGATCTCGATCCCCCGATTAGATACCATGAAGCCAAGGAACTTGCCCAAGCCGACCCCGAATGCACATTTTTCTTGGTTGAGCTTCATGTTGTACTTTCTCATTATATTGAAATTCTACAACAAATGTTTCAAATAGTCCTCTGCTCGCAGGGACTTAACTAACATGTCATTAATATAATTGATTTTCCTATTTTTCCTTCGAACATTCGATTTACTAGGTGTTGATAAGTTGCACCAGCATTTTTTAGTCCGAACAACATTACGTTATAACAATAGGTGCCGTATTTAGTGATAAAAAAAATATTTTCCTGATCCTCCGGGTTCATCTGTATTTGGTTTTACCCGGTGTGGCCGGCAGTGGCATCGATCATGCGATCGATATTCGGCAAAGGAGAAGAATCCTTAGGGCATGCTTTGTTTAAGTCCTAATAATATACGCACATTCTAAGTTTATTTCCCTTCTTAGGGACTACCACTACATTTGCTAACCATTCAGGATATTTTACTTCCCGAATGGACCCTATTTTGAGAAGTTTGGTTACCTCGTCCTTGATGAATGCATGTTTAACCTCAGACTGGGACCTTTTTTTTTGCTTTACTGGACGGAACTTTGGGTCCAGGCTTATCGATGAGTAGTGATTTCTGGTGGGATCCCTTCCATATCAAGATGGGACTAGGCAAAGCAGTCCATGTTAGCTTTAAGGAAATGAATAAGTTTGTTCCTAAGCTCGTGGGTTAGCCCCGTGCCTAGGTATACCTTTCATTCGGGCTGGTGGTTTATCAACGTGACTTGTTCCAGCTCTTCGACCGTTGACTTGATCGCATCGGAGTCATCGAGAATTATGAAGGATCGAGGGATCCAGTAGTCGTCATCCTAGTCGATCCCTTGCTCCTGCAATTGGGTCGAGGTCGGTGTCTATGGTTGCTATTTGGCCTCCTTCTTTCCATTCGACTCCGATCCCTTTGCTGATGAGAGTGCTGATACCGATATCACTTCGTCGACAACAAACATCTACTTGGCAGCATGTTGTTCCCCGTACATCGTTTTTACTCTCTTCGGTATTGGGAACTTTAGAACTTGGTGAAGGGTCGAAGGTACTGCCCTCATGTTATGGATCCAATGCCTTCCGAGTAGGGCGTTGTACCTCAGTCACCCTCGATCACATGGAACTTTGTTTCTTGAACGGTCCCAGCTACGTTTACTGGCAAGATAATTTCACCTTTGTTAGTTTCACTCGCCATGTTGCATCCATTAAGAACCCGAGTTGCAAGCACAATCTGATATTGTAGGTCGAGCTGCTCTACGACCCTTGATCAAATAATGTTGGTTGACCTACCTGGATCAATCAAAACATGTTTAACTTGAATTTTATTCATCAAAACATATATTATGAGTGCATCGTTGTGGAGTTGTGAGATCCCCTCTGCTTCCTCGTCATTAAAAAACAAGGTCTCTTCCAGTACACAGTCCCGAGTTCGCTTTTCCCTCGTTGACCCCACCAACGATCATGTGAATCACGTGTTATGGTTCTTCCTGTTCATTCTTCCTGTTTTCCCCCTGTCTCTGAAGTGGTTCTAGCTCGGTCACTCAGGAATTCTCGAAGATGACCCTCGTTAAACAAATGGGCTACCTCCTCCTTTAGTTGTCTGCATTCCTCTGTTCTATGACCATGACTACCATTGTATTTGCACATTTTATTAGGATTCCTCTAGGCCAGATCGGTCTGTAGGGCTCGAGGCCACCTGGTGTCTTTGATCCGCCCAATGGCCGATACAATAGTTGATGCACCAATATTAAAGTTGTATTCTGATATTCGCGGTGCTTCTGTGGGCTTGACATTTCTATCAAAACAACTCTTACTCATGAGTCCTCGGGAGCTCTGTCCTCAATCACTTCTTCGATCATTTCGAACAGGGTTCTGTCCAGGACCGTTGTTCCTCCGATCTCCACCGTATGGTTGATACCAATCTTTGTTCGATCGTGGTTCTCTGCTGATGTCTCTTTGAATTCTGTCGACGGACCTGTTTGGATAAACAGAACGGGAAGGGGTTCCCAACTGATCATCCTCGACCTTGATCTTCGACTGGTACCGATTGTGCACATCGTCCCAAGTCACAATTGGATATTCTATTAGATTTTTCTTTAACAGTCATGACGCCATTGAACTTCATATGTTTAGCCCTTGAGTAAAAGCATGGACGGCCTAATCATCTGCGACCGGGGGTAATTCCATACGTTCCATCTGGAACCGAGATACTAACTCTTTGAGCATTTCGTTGTCTTTCTGCTACACTTTGAAGAGGTCTGACTTCCTAGTCTCGACTTTTATGGCTCCGGCGTGTGCATTGACGAAGGAATCTACAAGCATGGCGAAGGAATCAACAGTATTGGGCGGCAAATTGTGGTACCATATCATTGCCCCCTTTGATAAAGTTTCTCCGAACTTCTTCAATAAAATGGACTTAATCTCATCATCCTCTAAATCGTTCCCCTTTATTGTGCATGTGTAAGAAGTGACATGCTCATTGGGGTCGGTGGTTCCATTATACTTGGGAATTTCTGGCATGCGGAATTTCTTTGGTATGGTCTTAAGAACCGCACTTGGGGGAAAGGCTTCTGCACAAGCTTCTTCGAATCCAAACCCTTCAGAATTAGTGGTGCCCCTAGAATTTGATCAACTTGGGAGTTATATGTTTCTACCATTTTGTCATTTTCTTCAATTTTCTTTTCCCTCGATTCAAATCGCTTTGTGAGCTCTTCGAGCATTTTCATAATGGCGGGTTTAGTCCCCGACTCATTCACGTTTGACCTCTCCGGTACTGGTTTGGTCCTGTGAACAACTTCTGGTGAGGCCTCGGGTTCAGCCCTACTCAGTGCGCGGTTTTGATTTTGGATTTGCGCTATAGCATTTTGTTGAGCCTACAACATTTCAAATATTAATCGAAGGCTGACTCCGCCGTCTTCGTCGCCCTGTGTATCTTGACTGGATGGTTGAACGTCTCGGTAGACGCTATTTTCTGGGTCAACGCCCAGATTCGCATTTAGGGCGACATGGGAACTGACGTCAATGGGGTCTATAACCGGTACTCACTCGAGGCTAGTCTGATGTAGTTCGATCCATGGGGTGGCTATATTGTTGGTTTTCCCATGAAAACCAAGGCCATTGTCGGCGTGTGTGGGTACTGTTCGAGAGTTCGACATGTTGATCTTGAAATCAAAAACACTTATAAGAACAAGCGTAAAAATGTGTGTTATAAAAATTAGTACCATACAATCACTATTATCCTTATCCCCATGGTGGGCGCCAAACTGTTTACCCTAAAAATCGAATAAAAATTAAACTTATAAGTGGTCTTAAGGATAAGTGATTTTACCTAAGACAAATTGATAGACATGATAATTAATGCTAGAAATTGAATGTAAAATAAAGAAAACTAGTATAGAATGCAACCTGTCCCTCAAGCTAGATCGCCCTCGAACCAGCAGAGTGTTTAATTAAGAAATATGAACTGAATTGAGAGCTTAAAAGAGAAAAATGTATATTATTGCTTTGATTTGCGAGAGTTGGATGATTACAAATGATTAGAACCCTCCTTTATATGGTAGAGAAATTCTACTTATGGTACAATTCTAAATATAGAATAAAATTTCATGATTGGCTAAATAACCGTTCTTGATTTGATCCGTGCCAACATTTCCGCCACGATCCTCGATCTATCATGGTTATCTCGGCTTTCCTTTAGTATTTTGTCTTCGGTCTTGCTCGATGTCCATCCAGTTTGGTCTCGATCATTACTGGTCTCGATCTCGATTGGTACTTCAAATCCCGAGTTCGGTACCGCACCTTCAAGTCTCGGTCTGATATAACACGGGCTGATCCTCGGCCCACCATCCTGGTCTCGGTTAATCAACAAAATCGGATAAGTCCAGTTTTAACCGTATACACAGTGGGCAAAGATTGTTTCTTCTATATATTTTTTTAACCTAATTATTGTGGGCAATATTGTAGCTTTATAAAGTTTCTTTTCAAAGAATGGAAGAGACGATATTGAACGGAATTTTGTACGACTGCCTTGGGTTTAATATAACTCAAACAAAAATAACTTATAGATAACATCACCTGTATATCAAAGTAAAAACTAGGCCAAATACATCAGCCCCTTAAAGTTGTCATCAATTTTCATCTTGACACTTGAGTTAAACTTTGTTCCAATTAGGCACTTACACTATATTCAATTGGCACTTGAATTAAGCTTTGTTCCAATTAGGCACTTCCACTACATTCAAAGTGTCTATTGAACACAAAATGATGACATGGCAAAACAAGTGTTACTCACTTTCATTACGCGCATGAGTTGATAAAAATCATAATTCTTATTCCTTTAAAAAACTCATGTTGAATTTTTCAATCCACCTGCCTGTTTTATCACAAAGATCGGCATGATACAACAGCCACCTGCTATTGTCCTTCTTTTTCTTCACACATTAATTTTTTATCCTATGTAAATATTTGTCTTTATTCTCAAGTTGTTTTTGTTCTATCAATCAGTCGTCTTTCTCCTTAGCCCCACGATGGGCGCAAAACTGTTTACCCTAAAAATCGGATAAAATTAAACTTATAAGTGGTCGTAAGGATATGTCATTTCACCTAGGACAAATTGACAGATGTGATAATTAATGTTAGAAATTGACAGAAAAATAAAACAAACTAGTATAGAATGCAACTTGGCCCTCGAGCTCGATCGCCCTCGAACCGACATAGTGTTAATTAAGAAATATGAACTGAACTGAGATCTTAAAAGAGGAAAATTTAAATTATTGCTTTGATTTGAAAGAGTTAGATGATTACAAATTATTAGAACCCTCCTTTATATGGTATAGAAATTCTACTTATGGTACAATTCCAAATATAGAAGGAAATTTCAGGATTGGCTAAATAACCGTTCTTGATTTGATCCGTGCCAAAATTTCCGCCATGATCCTCGACCGGTCACGGATATCTCGTCTTTCCATTAGTATACTATCTTCGGTCTTGCTCGATGTCTATTCTGTTTGGTCTCGATCTAGATTGGTACTTCAAATTCCGAGCTCGATACCGCACATTCATGTCTCGCTATGATATAACACAGGACTGATCCTCGGCCCACCATCCTAGTCTCGGTTAATCAACAAAATCGGATAAGCCCAGTTTTAACCGTATACACAGTGGGTAAAGATTGTTTCTTCTATATATATTTTCAGACCTAATTATTGTGGGCAAGATTGTAGCTTTATAAAGTTTCTTTTTGCAGCATTAAAGAGATGTATTGAACGGAATTTAGTTCGACTTCCTTGGGTTTAATATAACTGAAACAAATATCACTTATAGATAATGTCACTTATAAATCAAAGTAAAAACTTGGCCAAATATATCATCCCTTTAAAGTTATCATCAATTTTCATCTTGACACTTGAATTAAGCTTTGTTCCAATTAGGCACTTCCACTACATTCAAGTGGCACTTGAATTAAGCTTTGTTTCAATTAGGAATTTCCACTACATTCAAAGTGTCTATTGAACACAAAATGATGACATGGCAAAACAAGTGTTACTCACTTTCATTACACGCGTGAGTTGATAAAAATCATAATTCTTTTTCCCTTAAAAAACTCATGTTGAATTTTTCAATCCACCTGCCTATTTTTTAACCAAGATCGGCTATGATACAATAACTACCTACTATTGTCCTTCTTTTTCTTCACATATTAATTTCTTATCCTATGTAAATATTTGTCTTTTTTCTCAAGTTATTTCTGTTCTATCAATCAGTCGTCTTTCTCCTTAGCCCCACGGTGGGCGCTAAATTGTTTACCCTAAAAATTGGATAAAAATTAAACTTATAAGTGGTCTTAAGGATATGTGATTTTACCAAGGAAAAATTGACAGACATGATAATCAATACTACAAATTGACTGTAAAATAAAGCAAACTAGTATAGAATGAAACTTGGCCCTCGAGCTAGATCGCCCTCGAACCAACAGAGTGTTTAATTAAGAAATATGAACTGAACTGAGAGCTTAAAAGTAACGACCCGACCGGTCGTTCTATAGAATTTTCCCAGTTATTCCTGTTTCTGCCTTGTTATGTATTGTTTAGTTGGTTATGATGTGTTGGAGTCGGGTGGTTCGGGTTCGGAGTGGTTGTGGTGAGAACTCAGACACTTAGTCTCTTTAAGTAGCCTTAGTTGGAAAAGTCAACTAGGAGTTGACTTCTTGGTAAAGGACTTTGGAATGCGGATTTTATGGCTCGGATAGCTTCGTTAGGTGACTTGGGGCTTAGGAGTGTGTTCGGAATGTAATTTTGATGTCCGGTGTAGAATTACGCTTGAATTGGAGAAAGTTAGTTTTCGGTGATTTCCGGTCGGCAGTGGAAAATAGGCTAGCAGGGTCGGAATGGAATTTCGGAAGTTGGTACAGGTTCGTAATGCCATTTTGGATATGTGTGCAAAATTTGAGATCAATCGGAGGTGTTTTGGATAGTTTCGGCATCGTTGGTGGGATTTAGGAATTTCGAAGTTCTTAGGCTTGAATTTGATGTGATTTCGGTGTTTTGATGTTATTTTGGGTGTTCCGAGGGTGCAACTAAGTTTAAATGATCATTTAGGACGTGTTGGTATGTCTGGTTGGGGCCCCGAGGGGCTCGGGGTTGATTTCGGGTGGTTAACGGAAAGTTTTGGTGTTGGAAATTGCAGCAACAGCTGCTGGTGTGATTTTTCTGGTATAACCGCACCTGCGGATGGGGAACCACAGGTGCGGGCCCACAGAAGAGGAAAAGGACTCCGCAGATGCGGATAAGGGACCGCACTTGCGGAGTCACAGGTGCGGAATTTGAGCCGCAGGTGCGGTGAATTTGACCGCAGGTGCGATCCGCAGGTCCGAGAAGAGGGACTGCAGGTGCGAAAATCCTGGGCAGAAAGTATATAAGTTGGACTTAGCGAATTTTGGTATTTTTCTAACCATTTTCATACGGGTTTCAAGCTTTTGGAGGGGTTTTGAAGAGGGAGACCATAGTTATTCATTGAGGTAAGGTTTTTGGACTTCATAACTCGATTATATGTGATTAAGGACTAAATTAACAGTGTTTAATTAAGGAAATCAGTGGAAAAGTTGAGACTAGGGCTTGAGTTTAGGAGATCTTCTAAGGGAGATTGGAGGGGTCATTTGGACTCCGATTTTAGAGTTCTTTATATGTATTGACTCGTGAGAAGATGAGGATCGTTTTGGCATAAAGTTTGTTGAGTTACGAGACGTGGGCCCGGGGGTCAAGATTTGACTAATTTCGGGTTTTGTGCTTAAAATGGATAAAATTCGATTGGGTTTCATTCCTTGGCCTATTGTAATGGTATAAATCTAATTGTTGGTAGATTTGGAGCACTCGGAGGCCGAATTTAGAGGCAAGGGCACTACGGAATAGTATTTTAGCCGGTTTTGAGGTAAGTAACGTTTTTAAACTTGGAACTGAGGGTTTGAAACCCCAAGTTATCTGGTATTTGATGTTAATTAAGGTGACGCACATGCCAAGTGACGTGCATACGCGCGTACGCCGAATATTTGTGGCCTGGCTCATCCCATGCCACTTCCTAATGGTTATTTCAGGCTGATACTTGTACTGTGAAGGGTGTATTTACCTTGAACATATTAGAAATCATGTTAAGCATAATTTCTAAGGCTTCACACCAATATATTCCGACCGGAATGGTCAGATATTGCTGTCTCTATCTGTGACTATTTGCTTTCATGTACTCAGTCCTGTTATAGCATATGTTTCATGCCTCAGTCTCAGTAATTATTAGTTTATTCATATGGTATCATTGTTTTGGGATGATTCTTATATCTGTGAGCCTTGTGAGTGAGCCTGGAAGGTATTGACTGAGTGAGGCCGAGAGCCTGGTATTGAGACAGTTATGAGATTGGACTGCACACCGCAGCGATTCTCGAATCATGCCTTCGTTGGCTTGATATAGTGCTTGGGCTTATAGGAGCCCCTCCGGAATCTTTACACCCCCAGTGAGAGCATTGATATTGAGGGATGGATCTTCCCTGGACACGGATCTTGTCCGAAGTTGATATTGAGGGATGGATCTTCCCTGGACATGGATCTTGTTCGAAGTTGATATATGTGAGGGATGGATCTTCCCTAGACATGGATCTTGTCTAAGTGTTGTATTCCGGAGATGGATCTTCTCCGTGGGGATGGATTAGCCTTTATCCTCAGTACTGAGTGACTACGGTCATCGGTGTTTATGCATATTCTGGGATGGATCTTCCCTGGTCCTGAGAGCCATATATATTACTGAGTGTACTTATGTGGGAGAGTTGTGAGCACTATGTGCATTTCCACACTGTTGATATATTGGCATGTAGAGCATATTGAGATATACCTGGGATATTATGTCGTTATTTTTTTATAAACTGTGAACATGTCTAATTTTTGTACGCTAATGATTACAATTATTGAGCTTTAGTCCGTCACTACCTCTCAGCCCATAGTTTGGGTTTGTTACTTCTGAGTTGGTGTACTCACGTTACTCCCTGCACCTTGTGTGCTGATCCAGGTTCATCGGGACCCGATAGCGGTTGTGGATTTGCTGTTAGAGTTTCCTTTGGAATCTTCGAGGTAGCAACTGGCGATCGCAGCCTCGTCTTCTCCCTCTTTATCTTCCTGTTGCACTTTACTTTTACAGACTATGTTGTCTATTCTCGTATCGTGACATTCTTATGTTGTAGTAGCTCGTGATTGAGTGACACTAGATCCGGGGTTTAGAACTTAAATTTTGGTTTCATATATTGTTTTAAACTTCAGATTTATTATTATTATTATTATCCGCAGACTTGTTTAAAATGATATTTTACTGGTAATTGCATTTAGCTTAGATAAAATGGATGGCTTGCCTGGTTCCACGACAGGCGCCATCACGACTCCGGAATTGGGTCGTGACAAGTTGGTATTAGAGCTCTAGGTTGAATAGGTCTCACCAGTCATGAGCAGGTTTAGTAGAGTCTTGCGGATCGGTACGGAGACGTTTGTACTTATCTTCGAGAGGCTATATAACCCTTAGGAAAAAACTCACATTCTTGAATTCTTGTCGTGCAAATCCATCTATTCGTTCAAAAGCATAATTCTTTGAATTCCTTTCATGTATTCGAATGTGCACGCGAGCGCTCAGTATCATCTATGTGTCCACGGCTTGTGATTCTCATGGGAGAGATATGATTTTTAGCATATTGATAATGGACCAGTCTGGAGGACTTGAGGCCAGATTTTATCTGTGGCTGGAGTGCCGAGATTTTGTTTGTGTGAGCACGTGCATTTGGTAACTTATATGTCCGTTTGTGTTCTTATTGATGGGATTTGGTGACTAGATGACTTCATGGTGAGTGTGATATGATGGTTAGATATGTTCAGGTTGTTTGGGTGTGAAAAAATGAATTGGCGGGAGATGTAGCAAGAACCATTAAGTATTTGACTTCTGTCTTGAGTTGGAATATGACCTCGAGTTGTGAGTGTATTGAAGGGCCTATCGTGTAGCTTAGTTGCGGAGTGAAGTGGATTTTCATGTATGTTCTAAATTTCTGGTGGTGTCCTTGGGCTGATTGATGCACCAGCAGCGTTCATGTATTTGATTAACGGTGTCTTTCACCCGTGTTGGCTCTTCTTTGTTATTGTATTCATTGATGGCATCCTGGCGTACTCTCGTAGGCAGAGGTAGCATACTCAGTAGTTGAGGATGGTATTATAAGGATTCAGGGAGGAGAAGCTCTATGCAAAGTTCTCCGAGTGTGAGTTTTGGCTCAATTAAGTAGCATTCTTGGGACACGTGGTGTCCATCGAGGGTATACATGTGGTCAAAAAGTGTGGGCAGAGCTTATAGAAGATCAAGATTTCCTTGACCACACTCCGGTGTTAGTTCCGCCATCAGCTTCAAGTTTTTATACCGCAAGTCTTGATGCCTCGAGGATAGGCATTGGTTGTGTTTTAATGCAGGAAGGTAAAGTGATTAAGTAATAGTTATTATTTTTGGAAGAATATAGAGATGATATCAATTTGAGGTTAAGTAGATGGGGTCATCTCCCGCGGGGTGTACTGAGGTTGTGTTATCCTCAGGTGGTTTTGTAGCAAGTACTATTTATCAGTAATTGATATATGTTGCAATTTGAGTCTAGATCGCTTGTGGAAGTTGCCATGACTACTATCGTGGAGAATGCTAGGTTTGCAGATGATTGGAGACATTAGATAGATGGTGTTGTATGAGCTTATGAAGGATATAGTCGAATCTCACGGCGGCATTATGGCGTGATAGCGTATGTCCATTATGAGTTATTGGTTGCCTTGATCTTTGGCTTTGAGCCAAGTGGGGGAGTCTGTTAATGATAAGTTGGTCGCACGATTTGTGTGTTGTGTTGGTTTCTGTTCGAAGGATATTGGTGAATCAGTTGTGACTTGCAGAGGTGGAGTCCGGGAATGACTCGAGTAATGGACAATTCTTCGATACAGGTTGTAATGTACTCTATGGGTAGATGGGTATATTGCCCGATTGAGTTTCAATTGAAAAAGGTGTAGTGTGTGTAGTGTATGAATTTTCTTGTTGTTTTAAGTGTGTGGATTACTTCCTAATGTTGGTGTGCAAATAGGGCCACGTCGTTCGGTCTGTTTGATCAGTTTAATTGAGATTTGAGTAGAGTGGATAGCTCTCGAGAATGGGTCTGATGGATTCAAGGTTATATGTAACAATTGGGGATCTTCAAGATGTTCATTTGGTTAGAAGCTGAGATTTAGGTTGGAGGGTGTCAAGACTTGTGGCATTTCTACATCACTATGGACTCTACATATCGGTATTTGAGAAGTGAAGGTGATGACTTTAGATTCATGGGAAACCTCTTTAGGGTAAGTATTTTGAATGTGGTGCTTTTGGGGGTATTTGAGAGCATATTCAGCGGCTTATGAGCCTTAGACGGTATGGTTTTATGCGTGGGTCTCGTGTGGTGAGTCTGGGTTGAGAATTGCGGCAATTGGGCAAGGAGAGGTATCAATTCGAAGGTAAATCAGAAGGAACTGGGATTAATAGGACAGCTTGGTAGTAGATCGGATCGACATGGTAAAGGGATGATTAGTCCTTTGGGTGCTTATGAGGTAATAAGTTTTTACAGGTATTTCTTAGCAATGCTCTTAGGTTTTAGTGACCTGCGTAGCTGGTTGAGTTAGGAGGATTCAATCCTGATGGATGGTGTTGTGCAACGGGATGCGGATAGTTCTTGATGGTTTCTACCACAGTTGGAGATGTATATTTTCTTCTGGTATGAGGTACATGTGGTGTATGGTTATTTTGCTTCTATATGGGATTAAACGTAAAGTTCTTGGCTAGTGGGGTACGTAGTAGCTTGTGATTCAGAAGGAATCAGTAGGTTCTCATAATTATCATAGAAGGGCATGGTGTATGCGGTATGTTGTGAAGAGATGAGATTTGCATATGTGAGGTCACAGTTTAGTTCGGGGAGGAAGGTCAAAATTCTTAGGCAGCATTGGCAGTTTCAGATGACTAGATCGATGGTATCACTATTGGGTGACGTGATGAGGTTGTACATTTCGGGAAGGGCAATGCACGGAAGTTAAGGGTGCTTCATTGGTATTGCGACACTCTCTTATCGGGTCGACTGCTGATATTCAAGGTTGCTTGGTGACACGGAAAACTTTTAGCTCCTTGTGGAATGGTTTAGCATTAGAGGTATGTTGTATATTCGAGCGGTGGAGTTGGGATCAGGTATGGTGACTCGTGCGCTTCATGGACTTTGAGACTGAGAGTTCTCATAGACAGATTGTTTTATGGTTGTGGACTGTGAAGATGCGAGCAAAGCTATTCAGATGTTAGTAAATGCCATGATTCAGTCATTGTGAACGTTCGGAGAATTATCTATCTGTGGTGGGTGACCAGAGTCGATTTAGGGTTTTTATTAAATCCAGTATGGGTGCATGTTCTGCACCGGGTCGGTATTGTTGACTCCGAATTTCTATTGTTGAGGGATGTACCACTCGATTTCCATTGAGTTATTCGTGTTCTGGAGTGATCTATGAGTTACCCTTCGGTGTTGCGATGAGTCGTGATTGTTGGTTATGGGCACATATGGTGCGGATCTAATTGGGATTTGTAGCGGGAGTGAGTGAGGTAAGTAATTGGGTGTTGCGAGATAGAAGCATTTTGGTTATGTTCTTTCAGGTTTGTGTGGCAGGGTATCGTCCCATTTTTCCCGTGGTTATGGCAATGCACTTAGAGTACTTGATGTCGAGTTGTGCATGGTTATTGATTTTGAGCGAGGTGGCTTGAAGTGTTTCTGGTGGACCCGCGGTTGGTTGGGATCACGCATTGTAGCGGAGTTATGTGGAGGTTTGATCAGTGGTGTCAGGTTCGTGTGTTTTCATTTTTACGATGTGTGCCCGGCCTTTAACATGGCATTATGATGGTAATTGTTAATGGAAGAATAGTCCTCTAATGTGAATTTGTTCTACAATTTGAGTTCATGGGATGTTGCTATTGAGTGCACGAGCTGCACAGGTTATGGTTTTGAATTGCACTGATTGTGTCATGTCATCAGACTGGTCATTTTGGGATGAGAAGAGGTCATTGGACCTAGAATGAATACTACCAGAGTTGACTGCATCATGGTTGGAAGGATGATATGGGAAGTTGGCTTTGAAATCTTCCATAGTTCCTGTCAGAGAGAGGGGGAGCCCCATGACTAGTTGACCTGATGAATGGTTGCTAGTTTCTACGTGTTTCGTTTATCATCAGCGGAATATAAAAGTGTTACAGCGAGGCATTTCTTGATAAGAGGTTATGTACCAGTATTGGGTTGTTCTGAGCAGCTATTGGGATTAGGAGGCATCACTATGGGTGTTTGAGGCATGCGTTATATTATGTGACTACATCTTGGGTTACGAATATGGCTTGATACATCGTGTTTAGACTCAATCAGTTTATAGTCGTGGAATTTTGATCTTGTACATTATTTCAAAAGTGGAAATTTGGTTCTAAAGTATATGGGTCAGGATTGGATTTCGAAATTTCAACTGTGTTGTGCTATTGGACCTATATGGAGTAGGGCAATGTGGGATCACCTCCGACTATGTGCATGGTAGGTTACACAGCAATTTATGTGATGTTTGTAACAACTCTAGGCACGTTCGAGGACGAACGTTTGTTTAAGTGGGGGAGAATATAACGACCCAGCCGGTTGTTCTGTAGAATTTGCACAGTTATTCATGTTTCTGCCTTGTTATGTATTGTTTAGTTAGTTATGATGTGTTGGAGCCGGGTGGTTCGGGTTCGGAGTGGTTGTGGTGAGAATTGAGACACTTAGTCTCTTTAAGTAGCCTTATAGTTGAAAAAGTCAACTAGGAGTTCACTTCTTGGTAAAAGACCTCGGAATGCAGATTTTATGAATCGGATAGCTTCGTTAGGTGACTTGGGGCTTAAGAGTGTGTTCGGAATGTAATTTTGATGTCCGGTGTAGAATTAGGCTTGAATTGGCGAAAGTTAGTTTTCGGCGATTTCCGGTCGGCAGTGGAAAATAGGCTAGCAGGGTCGGAATGGAATTTCGGAAGTTGGTGCAGGTTCGTAATGCCATTTTGGATATGTGTGAAAAATTTGAGATCAATCGGAGGTGTTTTGGATAGTTTCGGCATCGTTGGTGGGATTTAGGAATTTCGAAGTTCTTAGGCTTGAATTTGATGTGATTTCGGTGTTTTGATGTTATTTTGGGTGTTTCGAGGGTGCAACTAAGTTTGAATGATCATTTAGAACGTGTTGGTATGTCTGGTTGGGGCCTCGAGGGCTCGGGATTGATTTCGGGTGGTTAACGGAAAGTTTTGGTGTTGGAAATTGCAGCAACAGATGCTGGTGTGATTTTTCTGGTGTAACTGCACCTGCAGATGGGGAACCGCAGGTGCGGGCCCGCAAAAGCGGAAAAGGACTCCGCAGATGCGGATTTTGGTCGGCTCAGTAGAAGGACGCAGATGCGAATAAGGGACTGCACCTGCGGAGTCGCAGGTGCGGAATTTGAGTCGCAGGTGCGGGTTTAGGCCGTTTAATGAAAAGTCGCAGGTGCGGTGGATTTGACTGTAGGTGCGGTCCGCAGGTGCGAGAAGAGGGACCACAGGTGCGAAACGCTTGGGCAGAAAGTATATAAGTTGGACTTAGCGAATTTTGGTCTTCTTCTCACCATTTTCATACGGGTTTCAAGCTTTTGGAGGGGTTTTGAAGAGGGAGACCATAGTTCTTCATTGAGGTAAGGTTTTTGGACTTCATAACTCGATTATATGTGATTAAGGACTAAATTAACAGTGTTTAATTAAGGAAAATCAGTGGAAAAGTTGAGACTAGGGCTTGAGTTTAGGAGAACTTCAAGGGGTGATTGGAGGGGTCAATTGGACTCCGATTTTAGAGTTCTTTACATGTATTAGACTCGTGAAAAGATGGATCGTTTTGGCCTAAAGTTTGTTTAGTTCTGAGACGTGGGCTCGGAGGTCGGGTTTTGACTAATTTCGGGTTTTGTGCTTAAAATGGATAAAATTCGATTGGGTTTCATTCCTTGGCCTATTGTAATGGTATAAATCTGATTGTTGGTAGGTTTGGAGCACTCGGAGGCCGAATTTAGAGGCAAGGTCACTGCGGAGTAGTATTTTAGCCGGTTTTGAGGTAAGTAACGTTTCCAAACTTTGAACTGAGGGTTCAAAACCCTAAGTTATCTGGTATTTGATGTTAATTAAGGTGACGCACGTGCCAAGTGACGGTAATGCGGGCGTACGCCAAATATTTGTGGTCTGGCTCATCCCATGGCACTGCCTAATAGTTATTTCAGGCTGATACTTGTACTATGAAGGGTGTATTTACCTTGAACATATTAGAAATCATGTTAAGCATAATTGTTAAGGCTTCACGCCAATATGTTCCGACTGGAATGGTCAGATATTGTTGTCTCTATTTGTGACTATTTTCTTTCATGTACTCAGTCCTGTTATAGCATATGTTTCATGCCTCAGTCTCAGTAATTGTTAGTTTATTTATATGTTATCACTGTTTTGGGCAGATTCTTATATATGTGAGCCTTGTGAGTGAGACTGGAAGGTATTGACTGAGTGAGGCCGAGAGTCTGGTATTGAGACAGTTATGAGATTGGACTGCACACCGCAGCGATCCTCGAATCATGCCTTCGTTGGCTTGATATAGCGCTTGGGCTTATAGGAGCCCCTCCGGAGTCTTTACACTCCCAGTGAGTGCATTGATATTGAGGGATGGATCTTCCCTGGACATGGATCTTTTCCGAAGTTGATATATGTGAGGGATGGATCTTCCCTGGACATGGATCTTGTCTAAGTGTTGTATTCCGGAGATGGATCTTCTCCGTGGGGATGGATTGGCCTTTATCCTCAGTACTGAGTGACTACGGTCATCGGTGTTTATGCATATTCTGGGATGGATCTTCCCTGGTCCTAAGAGCCATATATATTACTGAGTGTACTTATGTGGGAGAGTTGTGAGCACTATGTGAATTTCCACACTGTTGATATGTTGGCATGTAGAGCATATTGAGATATACCTAGCATATTCTTTGTTATTTTCTGATAAACTGTGAACATGTCTAATTTTATGTATGCTAATGATTACAATTATTGAGGTTTAGTCCGTCACACCTCTTAGCCCATAGTTTGGGTTCATTACTTCTGATTTGGTGTACTCACGTTACCTCCTGCACCTTGTGTGCTGATCCAGGTTCATCGGAACCCGGTAGCGGTTGCGGATTTGCTGTTAGAGTTTCTTTTGGAGTTCTCGAGGTAGCAGCTGGCGATCGCATCCTCGTCTTCTCCCTCTTTATCTTCATGTTGCACTTTACTTTTACATACTATGTTGTCTATTCCCGTATCTTGACATTCTTATGTTGTAGTAGCTCGTGACTGAAGGACACTAGATCCGGGGTTGTAGAACTTAAATTTTGGTTTCAGATATTGTTTCAAACTTCAGATTTATTATTACTAGTATCCGCAGACTTGTTAAAAATGATATTTACTGGTAATTGCATTTAGCTTAGATAAAATGGGTGGCTTTCCTAGTTTCACGACAGGCGCCATCACGACTCCGGAATTGGGTCGTGACAAGTTAGTATCAGAGCTCTAGGTTGAATAGGTCTCACCAGTCATAAGCAGGTTTAGTAGAGTCTTGCGGATCGGTACGGAGACGTCTGTACTTATCTTCGAGAGGCTACAGAACCCTTAGGAAAAATCTCACATTCTTGAATTCTTGTCGTGCAAATCCAACTATTCGTTCAAAAGCGTAATTCTTTGAATTCCTTTCATGTATTCGAATGTGCACGCGAGCGCTCAGTATCATCTGTGTATCCACGGCTAGTGATTCTCATGGGCGAGATATGATTTTTAGCATATTGATAATGGGCCAGTCTGGAGGACTTGAGGCCGGATTTTATCTGTGGCTGGAGTGCTGAGAATTTGTTTGTGTGAGCACGTGCATTTGATAACTTATATGTCAGTTTACGTTCTTATTGATGGGATTTGGTGACTAGATGACTTCATGGTGAGTGTGATATGATGGTTAGATATGTTCAGGTTGTTTGGGTGTGACAAAATGAATTGGCCACAATCCTCGATCTGTGACAAAATGAATTGCCAACATTTTTGCCACGATCCTCGACCTGTCACGGATATCTCGGCTTTCTGTTAGTATGATATTTCGGTCTTGCTCGATGTTTATCGTTTTTGTTTTCGATCATTACTGGTCTCGATCTCGATTGGTACTTCGAATCCCGAGTTCAGTACCGCACCTTCATGTCTCGGTCTGATATAAAAAGGGGCTGATCCTCGGCCCACCATCCTGGTCTCGGTTAATCAACAAAATCGGATAAGCCCCATTTTAACCATATACATAGTGGGTAAAGATTGTTTATTCTATCTTTTTTTTAACCTAATTATTGTGGCAAGATTGTAGCTTTATAAAGTTTCTTTTTGCAGCATTAAAGAGATGATATTGAACGGAATTTAGTACGACTGCCTTAAGTTTAATATAACTCAAACAAAAATAACTTATAATAACATCACCTGTAAATCAATTAAAAACTAGGCCAAATATATCAGCCCCTTAAAGTTGTCATCAATTTTCATCTTGACACTTGGATTAAGCTTTGTTCCAATTAGGTACTTCCACTACATTCAATTGGCACTTGAATTAAGCTTTGTTCCAATTAGGCACTTCCACTACATTCAAAGTGTCTATTGAACACAAAATGATGACATGGAAAAACAAGTGTTACTCAATTTCATTACGCGCGTGAGTTGTTAAAAATCATAATTCTTTTTTCCTTAAAAATCTCATGTTGAATTTTTCAATCCACTTGCATGTTTTCTCAGCAAGATCGGCATGATACAACAGGCACATGTTATTGTCCTTCTTTTTCTTCACAGATTAATTTCTTATCCTATGTAAATATTTGTCTTTCTTCTCAAGTTATTTTTGTTCTATCAATCAGTCGTCTTTCTCCTTAGCCCTACGGTGGGCGCCAAACTGTTTATCCTAAGATAAAAATTAAACTTATAAGTGGTATTAAGGATATGTGATTTCACCTAAGATAAATTTACAGATATGATAATTAATGCTAGAAATTGACTGTAAAATAAAGCAATCTAGGATAGAATTCAACTTGACCCTCGAGCTAGATCGCCCTCGAACCGGCAGAGTGTTTAATTAAGAAATATGAACTGAAGTGAGAGCTTAAAAGAAGAAAATGTACACTATTGCTTTGGTTTGCAAGAGTTAGATGATTACAAATGATTAGAACCCCCTATGGTAGAGAATTTCTACTTATGGTACAATTCCAAATATAGAAGTAAATTTCATGATTGGCTAAATAACCGTTCTTGATTTGATCCGTGCCAAAATTTTCGCCACGTTCCTCGACTAATCACGGATATCTCGGCTTTCCGTTGGTATGCTATCTTCGGTCTTGCTCTATGTCTATCATGTTTGGTCTCGATAATTTCTAGTCTCGATCTCAATTGGTATTTCGAATCCCGAGCTCGATACCGCACCTTCATGTCTCGGTATGATATAATACGGGGATGATCCTCGCCCACCATGCCGATATCGGTTAATCAACAAAATGGGATAAGCCTAGTTTTAACCGTATGCATAGTGGGTAAAGATTGTTTCTTCTATCTTTTTTTAGACCTAATTATTGTGGGTAAGATTGTAGCTTTATAAAGTTTCTTTTTGCAGCGTTAAAGAGATGATATTGAAAAAAAATTAGTACGACTTCCTTTGGTTTAATATAACTTAAGAAAATATCACTTATAGATAACATCACCTGTAAATCAAAGTAAAAACTAGGCCAAATACATCAGCCCCTTAAAGTTGTCATTAATTTTCATCTTGACACTTGAATTAAGCCTTGTTCCAATTAGGCACTTGAATTAAGCGTTGTTCCAATTAGGCACTTCCACTATATTCAAAGTGTCTATTGAACACAAAATGAAGACATATCAAAACAAGTGTTACTCACTTTCATTACGCGCGTGAGTTGATAAAAATCATAATTCTTTTTCCCTTAAAAACTCATGTTGAATTTTTCAATCCACCTGCTTGTTTTCGCACAAAGATCGGCATGATACAACAGCCACCTGTCATTGTCCTTCTTTTTCTTCACAGATTAATTTCTTATCCTATGTAAATATTTGTCTTTCTTCTCAACTTATTTTTGTTCTATCAATCAGTCGTCTTTCTCCTTAGCCCTACGGTGAGCGCCAAATTATTTTATCCTAAAAATCGGATAAAAATTAAACTTATAAGTGGTCTTAAGGATATGTGATTTCACCTAAGATAAATTTACAGATATGATAATTAATGCTAGAAAATGACTGTAAAGTAAAGCAAACTAGGATAGAATTCAACTTCGCCCTCGAGCTAGATCGCGCTCAAACCGGCAGAGTGTTTAATTAAGAAATATAAACTAAACTGAGAGCTTAAAAGAGGAATATGTATATTATTGCTTTGATTTGCGAGAGTTAGATGATTACAAATTATTAGAACCCTCCTTTATATGGTAGAGAAATTCTGCTTATGGTACAATTCCAAATATGGAAGAAAATTTCATGATTGGCTAAATAACCGTTCTTGATTTGATCCGTGCCAAAATTTCCGCAACGATCCTCGACCGGTCACGGATTTCTCGGCTTTTCGTTAGTATGCTATCTTCGGTCTTGCTCAATGTCTATGCTGTTTGGTCTCAATCATTACTGGTCTCGACCTCGATTAGTACTACGAATCCCGAGCTCGATACAGCATCTTCATGTCTCGATTTGATAACACGGGGATGATCCTCGGCCCACCATCCTGATATCGATTAGTCAACAAAATGGGATAAGCCCGGTTTTAACCGTATACACAGTGGGTAAAGATTGTTTCTTCTATCTTTTTTTTAGACCTAATTATTGTGGGAAAGATTGTAGCTTTATAAAGTTATTTTTTGCAGCATCAAAGAGATGATATTGAATGGAATTTAGTACGACTGCCTTGGGTTTAATATAACTCAAACAAATATCACTTATAGATAACATCACATGTAAATCTGTTGACCCAAGTCACTGCATAGTTTTGAAGATTGACAAATATATGACCAGTTGAACCAGGTCTATCAGAGCACACATACTTGGACTAAATGGCTGGCACATAAACCGTATATGCATAGGAGATATTTGTGATTGTGAAGAATCAATGAACCAAGAGATTGTCTCCTAATGTGAAAAGGTTGCAAACTGATAGAGAGGATAGAAGTTGAATTCAGCAAGGATAGTAAGAAAGGAAGGAAGTTGAGTTTAATTCGAACTCTTACTCCCAGGAAGAGTTGAACTAGAATTGAAATGACAAACTCAACTACTGACTCTATAAATACTTGAAGTATTCCTGCTGAAATGTGAGACACCCAAAGGCATAATTGAATCAAGATCTGAAAGCAAAATACCCAGAGGTTTTGCGAGCAGAATTACTGTGCGATACAAAGGCTACAGATCAGCTAGAAGAACCAGTTTCATCGTTTATGTATTGAGTCTAGTTGATTGTAGTAGGAGTTTTTATATTGTATCTTATAAGATTTCATAGAAGCAATTGTAATAGGTAAACATTGTTCAAATTAGAGTTAACTTGAAGCTTGTAGAAATTAGCTAGAGGCTAGTTGATATAAAGGAATTAGAGTTAGTCCTAGGATTACAAAAGAGTTTATTTTGTAAGTCCGTTTGGCTCAGAGTTTTTAGTGAAGAGTTTGAGAAAATCCTACTGAGGAGTAGGTCGTGGTTTTTTCACCTTTTGATCCAGGTGTTTTCCACGTAAAAGTATCTGTGTTTTTACTTTACTGCTTTTATCATTCCGCACCAGTAGAAGTTGAACACAAAGAAGAACCAGGTTCTTCTTGTGAGACAGCACTCGAAAAAATTGGGTACCACACATTTAACCTATATTCTTGTGTGGTATTGACGTTTAAAACATCAATTGGTATCAGAGTAGGTTATCCTTGAAAAGGCTAACACCTTGGAAAAGATCAAAATGAGTGCACCACCTGGGAACTGAGAAGGTCAATCAACTGCAAGGCCACCACTCTTCAATGGCCAGTACTACTCTTGGTGGAAGAACAGGATGAAGGACCACCTGATTGGAAAAGACTATGAACTCTAGGACATAGTCATTGATGGACCTCTAGCTACAATGAAGAAGACTGATGAAGGTTTAGATGTACCAAAGACTAGGGTTGATTGCACTGCTGAGGATCTGAAGTAATGGGAGAAGAATGCTAAGGCCAAGAAGTGGCTAGTTTGTGGATTAGGTCCAGATGAATACAGCAGAATCCAAAGTTGCACCACAGCCAAAGAAATCTGGGATACTCTACAAGTAGCCTATGAAGGAACACCTCAGGTAAAGAGGTCTAGAGGTACTCTACTATACTCTCAGTATGAAAACTTCACTATGAAAGAAGGAGAGACTATCCAAGAGATGTACACAAGGTTCACAACCTTGACTAATGAACTAAAGTCTCTTGGAAGAGTCATTCTTGAAGAGGACAGGGTTGAGAAGATCCTGACAAGGGTCTTGCCAATTTCCTAGGAAAGCAAAATCACTGCTATCCAGGAATCCAAAAATATGGCAACCCTGAGATTGGATGAGCTGATTGGAAACCTCACTGCCTATGAACTCAGAAGGCAGACAATGAAGATGGATGGTCCAAAGAAGGAGAGGAGTCTAGCACTGAGAATCACTGAGGGAGCAGATATGGAGGAAGATGAGATGTCCATGATTACCAAAGAATTCAAAACCTTTCTCATGAGAAAGAAGGGCATCTCTAGAGGAGGAAACTACAACAAAGCAAAAGCTCCAGAAAGGCCAACCAACGAGGGATGCTACAAATGTGGTAAGACTGACCATCTCATCAAAAACTGTCCTCAGTGGGAAGTAGAATGGAAAAAGGAGAGATATGAAAGAAGGAACAGGAAGAAGGAACTGGTCCAACCCAAGAAAACCACAACAAAGGCTATTGTTGCTGCTTGGGGGGGAAAGTTCTGATGAGGAATCAGAAGATGGGGAGACTGAAGATCAGGCGCTCATGGAAATTGGAGAATCTGATGAGGAATCACATGAAGAACCAGAGGTAAGTATCTCCCATCTTAAAAACAAAATAAAGTTCATATCTAAGGAAAACCTCTTTGAGTTTCTACTTGATTTTATAGATGATTCTGAGGAAACAACCAAAGAGAATGATCAACTCTCTAAAGAATGTGCAATGCTAAAAGCAAAGTGCATGAACCTGGAAATCAGAGTCAGTGAATCTGAAAAGAAAAACACTGTCTTGTTGAACCAGGTTCATCCACTTGAGACTGAGATTCTAGAACTAAAATCTGAGAACTTAAAACTGAGATTAGGATCCAGTAAAAAGGTTGTTGATCACTCTCATGTCATGTTAGAGGAAAATTTGGGAAAACTAAAAGATAAAATGTATGCCAAGGATGAACATATAAGATCACTTAAAGAAGAGCTTGGCAAAGTCAAACATGAATTAGATAGAACTTGTAACTGGAATAAATCCCCTGATGCCTTGACATGGCTTCAAGAGAATCATAGTAGCAACCGGAGAGGTCTTGGTTTTGGGAGTGAATTGCCCAAGTGGGATCCCAAAAGAAAGTATCTCTCTCTTCCTGAAAATAAAATTTGCACCCACTGTGGTAAGACTGGCCACTACAAATATGAGTGTACTGCAAAAGAGCAGGCCAGTCGAAAAAATGAGAGGTTTGTCAAAAAGAAAAACTGGCTACCAAATTAGGCCAGAAAAAATTTGATTCATCCATTCTCTCATAGAAAAGGACCCAAACTAGTTTGGGTTGTTAAGACTAACCCCGGATTTCCTTTTGTAGGTACAAGTGAGAGGAAGCAGCCAAATTTGGTTTTTGGATAGTGGTTGCTCAAAGCATATGACGGGGAACAAGGAACAGTTCCTTTCACTTGAAAACCTCAAAGGAGGAAATGTCTCCTTTGGAAATGGAAAGAAAGGTGAAATTATAGGGGTTGGCAAAGTATGTAAGGATGACACATGTTCCATCGAACATGTGTACTTGATAGATGGCTTGAAATACAGCCTAATCAGTGTGTCACAATTGTGTGACAGATGTAACTTGGTTGCTTTCACTTCCACAAAATGTTTTGTGATTAACTTGCTTACTCAGAAGGTTGTTTTGCAGGGAAAGAGAATGAATAATATCTATGTCATAGACTTTTCCACACTGTCTGAAAATGAACTCACTTACTTAAGTATTTTAGACAGTGATCCCCTCCTTTGGCACAAACGACTTGGACATGCAAGTCTAAATCAGCTTAAGAAATTAGTCTCTAAGAACTTAGTGGTGGGACTCCCTAACATTAAGTTCAAGGAAGACAAAGTTCGTGAGGTATGTGCAAGGGGGAAGCAGGTAAGATCCTCATTCAAAAGTAAGAAAATGGTCAGTACCACCAGGACGTTGGAGCTGGTTCATCTGGATTTGTGCGGTCCAATGAGAACTGGTGGTACGAAATATATGATGGTGTTAGTTGATGATTACTCAAGGTTCACGTGGACCTTATTTCTGGAATCTAAGGATGAAGCATTTGATATGTTCATCGCATTTGTTAAGAAAACTCAAAATCAGTTAGGACATCAACTAGCATCAATAAGATCTGACCATGGGACTGAATTTGAAAATGCTAAGTTTGCTGAGTTCTGTGATGAACATGGTATCAATCACAACTTTTCTGCCCCTAGAACCCCACAGCAAAATGGGGTTGTGGAAAGAAAGAATAGAACTCTTGAAGACATGGCAAGAACCATGCTTATTTCTAGCAAACTACCACACAACTTCTAGGCAGAAGAAATAAACACTGCTTACTATATAATCAATAGATGTATGACCAGGCCACTGGTAGAGAAGACTCCCTATGAATTACTTAAAGGGAGAAAGCCCAACATATCCCATCTTAGGGCTTTCGGATGTAAATGCTATGTGCACAATAATGGCAAAGATTCCTTAGGTAAATTTGATCCCAGAAGTGATGAGGGAGTATTCTTGGGATATTCATCACATAGTAAAGCCTATAAAGTGTACAATAAAAGAACTATGTGTGTAGAAGAGAGTGTGCATGTTGTCTTTGATGAAACTAACACTCTTTCTGAGAGACAGGAACCAGAAGATGAGGAGCTTGGACTGGTGAGAAGCAATGAACACATTGAAGCAGCCATGGAAGATGGAACAGGTGATGGACCAGGTCCAACTATCCCAAGCAACATGATAGGGGGAACTCAACATGTGAATCCTGGCCCTGATCTTGTTCCACAACAACGAAATAACATGGAACTATCCAGAAGTGAACAACTAATACTCAAACCACACAGATATCAGAGTTCTCACCCTCTTGAAAACATCATAACAGATCTGAAATCTGGAATCAAAACAAGAGCATCCTTGAAAAATCTGTGTGCGTTTGATACCTTCCTATCCCTGATTGAACAAATGAACATTGGTGAAGCACTACAGGATGCTGACTTGGTAAATGCCATGCAAGAAGAGCTTAATCAATTTGAGAGAAGTCAAGTATGGCACTTGGTGCCCAGGCCACTAGACAGATCAGTGATTGGCACGAAGTGGGTATTCAGGTTCAAGCTCGATGAGGATGGAACTGTTACAAGAAATAAGGCAAGACTAGTTGTTCAAGGGTATAGTCAAGAAGAAGGAATTGACTATGATGAGACCTTTGCTCCTGTGGCAAGATTGGAGGCAATCAGACTTCTTATAGCATTTGCTGCACATATGGAATTCACTCTCCATCAGATGGATGTTAAGAGTGCCTTTCTCAATGGATATTTGAAGGAAGATGTATTTGTCAAACAACCTCCAGGTTTTGAAAGCAAAGAGTCACCTGATCATGTATATAAACTTGACAAGGCTCTTTATGGTCTCAAACAAGCACCTAGAGCATGGTATGAGCGATTGTCAAAATTCCTGCTGGAACATGGGTACAAACGAGGAAAAATTAACAGTACTTTGTTCCAAAAGGAAAAGGGGAAGGATCTTCTGATTGTGCAAATATATGTTGATGATATCATATTCGAGGCAACCACTGAAAAGCTTAGCAAGGAATTTTCTACACTAATGAGGAGTGAATTTGAAATGAGTATGATGGGTGAGCTAAACTTCTTCTTAGGCTTGCAAATCAAGCAAAACCTACATGGAACAATGATCCATCAACAAAAGTATGTGAAAGAACTGCTGAAAAGTTTAAAATGGAGGACTCAAAGGAAATAGACACCCTCATAGCCACAGCTACAAAATTGGATGTGGATGAACCTGGTTCATCCGTTGATCAGAAGCTATACCGAGGGATGATTGGGTCTCTACTTTATCTCACTACCAGCAAACTTGATATTGTATTCAGCGTGGGACTGTGTGCTAGGTTTCAGGCAAATCCAAATGAGTCCCACCTCACTGCAGTGAAGAGAATTTTGAGATATTTGAATGATTTGTGCCTTTGGTATCCTAAAGGTAGTAATTTCGACCTTGTAGGATATGTTGATGTTGATTATGCAGGTTTCCTGGTTGACAGGAAAAGTACTTCAGGCATGGTTCACTTCTTGGGTTCCTGCCTTGTGTCTTGGGCCACCAAGAAACAAAATTCAGTAGCACTGTCTACTGCTGAGGCTGAATATGTGGTTGCAGCCTCTTGTTGTGCCAAGTTGCTATGGATCAAGAAACAACTCATGGACTTTGGTATAGATGTGGGATGCATTCCTATTTTCTGTGATAACACTAGTGCCATTAGTATGACAACGAACCCGGTTCATCACAAGAGAACTAAGCACATAGATGTTACGCACCATTTCCTAAGGGATAACTATGAAAAAGGAATGATCTCAATCGAATTTTGTGCTACTGATCGTCAAATTGCTGATATATTTACCAAAGTACTGAGTAGGGAGAATTTTGAGATAAACGGTCTTGAATTAGGGATGATTAAGATCACCTAATTGGAAAAACAAAAAAAACTATATATTTGAAAAAGAAAAAAAAATGTTGGCTAGAAAATTCTAACTAGGTACTTAATCAGATTAATCATTTCTCAGTATCATGTCTTTATTGCCATACACTTTTGCCATGTATTAATATGATTCCCTAGTTGTTAATGATGTTTCTCTATCTTTGTAAATTGAGGCAAATTAAAGATTTTAACAGGATGACCCTGGTTCATCCATGCTGGTTCATATGACTGACAAGGTACGTTCTCATCTCCATACGTTTATTAAATCAATTACAGTCATACATGAGCTGGACTCTATCTATATTTGGTTCATATTCAAATACTTTGTACTTACCCAAAATTGAACCAGTTTCAAGAAGTCCCATCTCTACTTTATTAGCTTAGTTTTAGGGGGAAATTAAATGTCTAATAAATGTCAATCCTACGGCGATTAGACTCCCACTTGAGGAAATACTCTGCCGTTGTAATCTCCCTAGCCACATCTTATATAAGGGTCATCATTACTCTTCTCTTCATAAAGTAACCGTCGAACCAAGTTCAACTCATTCTACACAAACCAAAACTGATCACTCGCCTTTTCTTCCTAACAACACACAATCATGTCTTCACCACCACCTGCTTCTTCTTCTACTTCATCACCTAATCGTGATTACGATGGAGGAAATTCTGAATCTGAATCTAACTCTCCATCTGTATACAGTTCTCAATCACCAGAAAATTCGTCAACCCCTAAAACACACCTATTCCTGAACCCACACCAAACCCTACTCCTGCCCCCAAGAATCATCGTGTCAAAGTTCTTGCCAGGAAATCTGTTGCTTTTGGGAGGGAAAAATTCTTGGAGGAACTTATTGAAGCTGAAAAAGGTTCTAAGTCAGGATCATCAAGTGAATCTTTTAAATCAGCCAACGAGGATGAAGCACCTAGTTCAACAAGTTCTGAGAAAGGTAATCCTGAAATCAATTCTGCAATTGCTACTACTGAAAATCGGTTCATCTTGGTGGGGTCTGTTGTTGATATTGAAGTGCCGAATAGGCAGAGGAAAGTAAGAGTTCTTGAGAGAGAGGGTGAAGGAGTTGAAAGGGGATCTGGGGAGGATGGCACCACATTGGCTATCTGTGGTCCCATTCCTGAGAATGTTGGAGATGAAGTCATAGAGTTAGGGGAAAGTGTAGTTGAGGAGGCAGCAGCAGGTCTAGAAAGCTTGAGGAAAGGAGCAGATGAACCTGGTTCATCTGGGGACGAGACATTGGCTGAAAGGCTAAAGAAATTGGGGGAGTCCTATAACCCCAAGAAAATGAGGACTCAGAAGTCCAAGAAAGCATCTACCCCAGTTCCTCCAAGGAAAAGGAAAGCTATTGTTTCTGATAACGCTCATGTTCCTAAGGTGCGTGCTACTCGTAATACTGTGAGAGAAGAAGAAGAAAAGTTGGAGAAGGCTCTGCAAGAAAGCAAGAAAAAAAAGGCGACAAAGGGTAAAGCTAAGATTGGAGAGCCTGTTGAGGCTATTGTTATTGAAGAGGAGACGTTGGACCTGGTCCAACAAGAGGAGCAGCTTGCTCCAGTTGTGGTTGGGACACCAAAACCCAAAAAGGCTAAGGCTTCTTCAAAGAAGTCAGTTGTAGTGTCTGCCGCAACTCCAAGCACTGCCAAAAGGACCAGGTCCAAGTCAAGGAAAGTGAAGGTTGTGTAGAAAGATAATGATGCAGACTGGAGTGGAGAAGAGGAGAAGGAAGATGATATGGAGACTGAAAGAATCATAATGTTTGGCAAGCGATCAATCTTGAAGGGCAAGTTGTTCAAAGATCTAGAGGAGCCTGGAATGAGATATCTACAGGACACTCTGGACGTGCAGGGATGGAAGGACATGGTTCTTCGCATGGAAGGCAGGCTGGCAAGGTCTGAATTGGTGGAATTCATGGGAAATGCCATTGTCAAAGACGGCAGGGTCACCTCTATGGTCAAAGGAGTTCAAGTTTCCTTTGATGCTAAAGAGCTGGGTGAAATTCTGAACATACTAGCTGAGGGCTATGAGGACTACACAAGGCAGAGGTGGCCTTGTCTAGATGGGATGGCCTCAGCAATAAACATCACCAGATTCTTCAGTGACAATGAGAGGGATATTGAACCCAGGCCGGTCTACAAAAGTGAAATGAAGCTAGAGCACAAGTTGTTCTTCGAGTTTGTCATCCAATTCCTGTTGCCCAGACAAGAAAGAAGGCACATTGCCAACTATATGGATCTGACTCTGATGGAGTGTATGTACAGGGGAAAGCAAACTAGTTGGCCAGCTTTCATCATCCAACTCTTGGAAATAGTTGTGAATGGAACCAAAGCACATGCAATCCCATATGGATTTATTTTGACAACTGTGCTTGCACATTTTGGGGTTCATGCGAAGAAGGCTGAAATGGCGACTACCAAGGATTATTTTGGGAAGGAAAGTGTCAATGTTCCTGCAGATGAACCTGGTTCATCTAGGAAGCAGCCAGTCAACAGCAAAGTAAGAACTCTGGTGCAGGAAAGCGAGATCAAGGATATGGAGATCCTTCGTTTGAAATCTCGTGTGATTGAGGTTGAAGCTGAGCGGGATGCTCTCAGGGCTGAATTAGCAAAAGAGAAGGAAAAGAACGAGGGTGTTCTTCAGCAGATGCTTTCTCTTCTACAATCCAAGACCATAACCTCCTTTGCACCTTCCCAACCTTAAGCTGTTCAGAGCTACCCAATAACCCTTCAGTGCCCAGTTTGGGACTTGTTTCTGTCTTTTTGGACTTGTTTCTGTTTTTTCTGTGTTGCTCATGGTTTGATTGTATTTGTTTTTTTTGTTGTATGGTGTTTGATGTTCGTTTCTAATCAATGAATTTTTCTGTTTAGTTATTGACTTGTCTCAATTTCTTATTTAGCTTACATTTATTGGTTTCTTGTGTTGATTAATCATGTTTTGCACCTACAGTTGCCTCAAATGGACATGAGTAATAATTAATAAATCTGGTAAGAGTATCATTTTGCAACTTTTCGATGATGCCAAAAGGGGAAAGATATGTGTTGAGCTGAACTTTTCAAAAAAATTCAAGTGATATTTATAACCTAATGAACCTGGTTTCTCTATGATTAATGCTTAAAATCGTACAAAGTGTTTGAAGTGTATACAGGATTAAGCACAGAGTTTGTCATCATCAAAAAGGAGGAATTTGTTTACCCAAGTCACTGCATAGTTTTGAAGATTGACAAATGTCTGACCAGTTGAACCAGGTCCATCAGAGCACACATACTTGAACTAAATGGCTGGCACATAAATCGTATATGCATAGGAGATATCTGTGATTGTGAAGAATCAATGAACCAAGAGATTGTCTCCTAAACCGTATATGTAGTATGAGTTTTAATATTGTATCTTATCAGCTTTCATAAAAGCAATTGTAATAGGTACACATTGTTCAAGTTAGAGTTAACTTGAAGCTTGTAGAAATTAGCTAGAGGCTAGTTGATACGAAAGGATTAGAGTTAGTCCTAGGATTACAAAAGAGTTTATTTTGTAAGTCCGTTTGGCTCAGAGTTTTTAGTGAAGAGTTTGAGAAAATCCTACTGAGGAGTAGGTCGTGGTTTTTTCACATTTTGAGCCAGGTGTTTTTCACGTAAAAATCTCTGTGTTTTTACTTTGCTTCTTTTATCATTTCGCACCAGTAGAAGTTGAACACAAAGAAGAACCAAGTTCTTCTTGTGAGAAAGCACTCGAAATAATTGGGTACCACACATTTAACCTATATTCTTGTGTGGTATTGACGTCTAAAAAATCAAAATCAAAGTAAAAACTAGGCCAAATACATCAGCCGCTTAAAGTTGTCATCAATTTTTATCTTGACACTTGAATTAAGCTTTGTTCCACTTAGGCACTTACACTACATTCAATTGGCACTTGAATTAAGCTTCGTTCCAATTAAGCACTTCCACTACATTCAAAGTGTCTATTGAACACAAAATGATGACATGGAAAAACAAGTGTTACTCACTTTCATTATGCGCGTGAGTTGAAAAAAATCATAATTCTTTTTCCCTTAAAAAACTCATGTTGAATTTTTCAATACACCTGCCTGTTTTCTCACAAAGATCGGCATGTTTATACAATAGCCACCTCTATTGTCCTTCTTTTTCTTCACAGATTAATTTCTTATCCTATGTAAATATTTGTCTTTCTTCTCAAGTTATTTTTGTTCTATCAATCAGTCGTCTTTCTCTTTAGCCCCACGGTGAGCGCCAAACTGTTTACCCTAAAAATCGGATAAAAATTAAACTTATAAGTGGTCTTAAGGATATGTCATTTCACTTAGGACAAATTGACAAATATGATAACTAATGCTAGAAATTGACTGTAAAATAAAGCAAAATAGTATAAAATGCAACTTGGCTCTCGAGCTAGATCGCCCTCGAACCGGCAGAGTGTTTAATTAAGAAATATGAACTGAACTGAGAGCTTAAAAGAGGAAAATGTATATTATTGCTTTGATTTTCGAGAGTTAGAGGATTACAAATGATTATAACCCTCCTTTATATGGTAGATAAATTCTACTTATGGTACAATTCCAAGTATAGAAGGAAATTTCATGATTGGCTAAATAACCGTTCTTGATTTGATCCGTGCCAAAATTTCCGCCACGATCCTCGATCGGTCACGGATATCTCGATTTTCCGTTAGTATGCTATCTTCGGTCTTGCTCGATGCCTATCATATTTGGTCTCGATCATTACTGGTCTCGATCTTGATTGGTACTTCGAATCCCGAGCTCGATACTGCACCTTCATGTGTCGGTCTGATATAACATGGGGCTGATCCTCGGCCCACCATTGTGGTCTCGGTTAATCAAAAAAATCGGATAAAAAAAGGTTTAACTGTATACACAGTGGGTAAATATTATTTCTTCTATCTTTCTTTTTTTTTACCTAATTATTGTGGGCAAGATTGTAGCTTTATAAAGTTTCTTTTTGCAGCATTAAAGAGATGATATTGAACGGAATTTAGTACGACTGCCTTGGGTTTAATATAACGCAAACAAATATTACTTATAGATAACATCACCTGTAAATCAAAGTAAAAACTAGGCCAAAGACATCATCTCCTTAAAGTTGTCATCAATTTTCATCTTGACTCTTGAATTAAGCTTTGTTCCAATTAGGCACTTCCGCTACATTCAATTGGCACTTGAATTAAGCTTTGTTCCAATTAGGCACTTCCACTACATTCAAAGTGTCTATTGAACACAAAATGATGACATGGCAAAACAAGTGTTACTCACTTTCATTATGCGCATGAGTTGATAAAAATCATAATTCTTTTTTCCTTAAAAAACTCATGTTGAACTTTTCAATCCACCTGCCTGTTTTTTAACCAAGATCGGCTATGATACAACAACTACCTACTATTGTCCTTCTTTTTCTTCACATATTAATTTCTTATCCTATGTAAATATTTGTCTTTCTTCTCAAGTTATTTTTATTTTTATCAATCAGTCGTCTTTTTCCTTAGCCCCACGATGGGCGTCAAACTGTTTACCCTATAAATTGGATAAAAATTAAACTAGTGTTAAGGATATGTGATTTTACCTAGGACAAATTGACATACATGATAATTAATGCTAGAAATTGACTGTAAAATAAAGCAAAATAGTATAGAATGCTACTTGGCCCTCGAGCTAGATCGCCCTGGAACCGGCAGAGTGTTTAATTAAGAAATATAAACTGAAATGAGAGCTTAAAAGAGAAAATTGTATATTGAATAGAATTTAGTACGACTGCCTTCGGTTTAATTGAACTCAAACAAATATCACTTATAGATAACATCACCTGTAAATCAAAGGAAAAACTAGGCCAAATACATTAGCCCCTTAAAGTTGTCATCAATTTTCATCTTGACACTTGAATTAAGCTTTGTTCCAATTAGGCACTTCCACTACATTCAATTGGCACTTGAATTGAGCTTTGTTACATTTAGGCACTTCCACTACAATCAAAGTGTCTATTGAACACAAAATAATGTCATGGAAAAACAAGTGTTAATCACTTTCATTACGCGCGTGAGATCATAAAAATCATAATTCTTTTTCCCTTAAAACTCATGTTGAATTTTTCAATCAACTTGCCTGTTTTCTCACAAAGATCGGCATGATTCAACAGCCACTTGCTATTGTCCTTCTTTTTCTTCATAGATCAGTCTCTTATCCTATGTAAATATTTGTCTTTCTTCTCAAGTTATTTTTATACACGACGGAGAAATAGTTTACTGGCAAACAAAATTGTGATCATAAGGTCATCTCCAACCCTTCTTCATTTTTTCATAATAGGGGCAATTTTTATCATAATGGAGCTCTAACCCTCCCCCATTTTGTCCCCAAAATGGGGATGAATAGTGTTCCTCCAAATATGGGAACACTATTCATCTCCTCCATTACTATTCATTCATATTTTATTATTATTTTATTATTTAACTCTTTTAATTCATCTCTTTATATATACCTAAATATATTTATGTAATATCTTTATAATATTAATTTTACATTTTAACTTTGGCTTATAATTTTGATAAATTAATTTTCGTACATTATTATTTTATGTAAAATTGTAAGTTAATTTTATTATAAGTTATAATGGTACAAAAAAATATATAATCATTTCAAAAAATAAATGGTGCAAATATAAAATATTAGACGTTGCTAAAATTGAAAGGTGCGAATATAAAATATTAGATGTTGCTAAAATTAAAAATACATTAAATTAAAATGCATAAAAATTGAAAAGATTGGAAATGACAGTAGATGAAAATCAACGATTTCAAAAAAATTTCACTCGACGTAGAAGAATTAAGGACAAGGATGCTCATTTTGTACTTTGTAATGCATTAATAGATCATTTATGGGAGAATACTAGAGATTGAAATTGAATACTTATGTAGTATTTCGAATGAATTTTGTCGTTATGTAATATGTATTTAATTAATCTTGTATCGCAATGATTTCACTTTTATTTGAATTATTCTATAATAATTTCTTACAAATTATATTATCTAAATTTTATGGAATTGTTTTTATGAAAATTACAAATTAATGAAAATAAAAGATGAAATTTGTTTAATGAAAATTAAAAAATAAAATTGAAATGAAAGATAATAATATAATATAAAAGAGAGAAGAATATTAAAAATAATATTCTTTTTTAGAGGAAAAAATGAGGAAATGGTGGTAGTAAGTTTTCCCAAAATAGGGAAAAGTGACTACGGGGCTGCTGGCAGCATTTGGGGAGAAGACCATGAGTTTTTGTCTCTTTTCTATTTTTTTGGTTGCTAAAAAAGCACTTTTGATTAATTTTTAACTAAAAAAGCCACATGGCTTTTTTTCATTTGTCATTTAATCCATGTCACCTGGTGTGAACTTCACACACTATACTTTTATAACTGGGTAGTGGTGAAAAGGTGTTCAGTAGGCACACTTTGAATGTAGTTGAAGTGTCTAATGGAAACATGGTTTAGTTAAAGTGTCAAAATAAAAATTATTGACAACTTTAAGGGGCCACCTATGTATTTGGCCTAAAACTAAAGATGATACTAACTATAAGGGTCAAGTAGGTAATTTTTCTTACATCTACCCCTCCCGGAGCCCAGGTATCATATGCGGCCCCAGAATAAAAAGCCTCGGATACATGAAGACTTCTGTTCCCTATAAGAGTAACAGATTGAGGGGACTTTAGGAAAAACACTTGAGAAAAATAAAAACACAAATTAGAACTAATTTTAATACAAGCTTAAGTGATGGAACAGTAGATCATTGAAACTCAATTGTCAAAATTGAATAAGATAGTACTTGAGTTCAAAAGTTCCAAATTCTCATACAAAAAATCCAAACCATTTAATACAGTTAGATGATTCCAATTTTGTTCGCCACATCCAAAGCATCATAGTCTGGTGTCAACCTCACATATGCCTTCTTCGTTCCATCAGGCCTGAACCAAGATATGACAAAGCCAGCAGCTTATAGATAAGATGGCAAGAAGTTGCATGAAACATTAAACATTGCGTAAATGGTGAACATTATGAAACAACAAATTGATGTTTTGCCAGAATGGCATGGTAGGACTAAATTTACATCATCCCGAGCATATTTATCTTCATACAATTAAAATAAGAATGCCTAAAATAGTGGTGCATCAGTAATACTGTGCAGAAGATCAAACTAAACCATATTTTGCTTTTCTGTTGTTGGTGTAATCAGGTTTACACAGAAGATACTGCTTCTATAATAGGAACTCTAGGCTCTTGCTAGGATTGCTTTTCTGTCTTTGTTGAATGCTAGTAAAGATGGTTTCAGTACAACTTATGTATTGTCCTTTAATACACACATGTTACCATCTTTTTTTCAAAAACAATTACTGGTGCATTACACAAGTACTTCAAGTACCTGATATATTGTCTCTTTTCGTCTTTTCGTCTTCTTGAGCCGAGGGTCTATCGGAAACAGCCTCTCTACCCCGATGAGGTAGAGGTAAGGTCTGCGTACACACTACCTTCCCCATACCCTACTTGTGAAATTATAGTGGGTCGTTGTTGTGTTGTTGTATTACACAAGTACTTCAAGTAAGTCTCAAAAAAACAACTGCATAATAAGTACCATCTCAACATAAAATAGAATAGACCTTCCTATATAAATAACATTAGGCTACACTAGCATAAAACAAGGAAACTATTGTGGAGATATGGAAATGTTAATGCAAACATATGACAACTAAGACTGCATATGTCGATCTTCTTGAGAAAGTTTTAGGCTTTTAGCAGATGCAGAATAATGAGACAAATTCCTTAACGTCCAAATTACCACACAATTAAACTTAACACATAACGCTCGGAAATTATTGGACAGGGCATCAATGCCCTTATCTGGAAAACATCAGTAATGTCGGATCAAAAAATGATGTGCAGCTATCTTCTCTGTTAAATAAATCAAGAGAACAACTAAAAGTGCCTATTAACCAAGCCAAAACACCAATAGGAAAAATAGGCAAGCTGTTACCTGATCAAGGTATTGACTTTCTTTGTCTGGATATCATACATTTTCTTCACCGCATCCTTAATCTTCTTTTTGTCCGCCTTGATGTCAACAATAAAAACAAGTGTATTATTGTCCTCGATCTTCTTCATTGCAGACTCAGTGGTGAGAGGATATTTAAGAATCCCGTACTGATCAAGTTTGTTCCTTCCAGGTGCACTAATCCGGGGATACTTGGGATTTCTATCCTTCTTCAATGTCTTGGGCCGATGAAATGTGACTTTTGTTCGTATCTTTGTTGACTTCTTCTTAAAGGTTGATCCTGATTTCACAGCCTTGGCAGCCTTTACGGCTTGGGCCTTGGGGTCCCCTTTTTTTGCCACATCTGCTGCATAAGGAATTTCAAATTCGGACTAAAGTAACAAATCGAGTCATTTACTAGCAGGAATATAAGGGACAGAAATTTTATTTGATATCTTCCTGTTATGGAGCATATCCACTTCGATTATTGAATAAACCACATCACTTTTGCTTCTATTCAAAGTTTCAAACACATGATTCCAGGTAAGAAAAGAGTACTAGTAAAAGTAAGATATAAAACTAACACCTAATTTTCCAATCAAAACTGAAAAGCCATACCGTTACCCTCTTAACCCTCATGATTATTATCAATATAATTACCAAACCATTAGCCTTTCAGCGAGTTCTAACTATCTCAACTAAAATAATTGAAACCAGGGGCGGATCCAGCCCTACAGTACCGGGTTCATACCGGGTTCATCTGAACTCGGTTCTTTTGACACGAAGTATAAATTTATGTGTAAGAATTAACTAAAATTTCAATAAATAGTAGACATGAACCCACAACAGCTTGTTTGGATGGTTGTTACCCATTGTATTGTATCATATTATTACTTTAATACGATGTTTGTTTTGATTGTTACTTAAATTTTATTGTATTGTATCGTTAAATCCGTCGTTACATAACGACGAAATGTGCCACTTTATGTAACGACCGATTTGGCGTGGTCGCGTCGTTACCTTGTCTTTTTCTCTCAATCTCAATCTCACCCTTCATTATTATTAAATAATTTCATTTTATCATTTACCATACTTTTTTATATAATAAGTTTACCATGTATCATAATTTTTCTTTATAATATTGCAAGTTCATTCTTTATATTACTGGCGTGTGATATCATGAAACAATGGCAAACGACATAATCTATCCAAACGTTGTATTTATAAAACGATACAATACAATACAATATATTACGATACGTAACAACCATCCAAACAAGCTGTAAATATAAATAAATTATGGGTTCAATGCTAAGAACCATAAAGGTTGAACCCTTAGAATTTAAATCTTTGATCCGTCTTTGATTGGATCCACTAAGCTCTGAGCACATGTTCCAAGAGAAAAGAAACTTTGTCTGCAAACTCTCATAGTAATAATGAATTGACACTCCCATCTGCCCAAACCTTGATCGGCACAGTTACTCGTATTTGCGCTGGCGGGAGGTAAAAAGTTGTAAGTGAATGCACGTGCTAGCTAGCCTAGACACCATCGTTATCTATTAAGATCTTTAAATCCACAAATCGGAAATGCTGCAAAATTTCCAGGGGAAACTATCTCCTCTATCCCTTATTCTTCAAACCTCTAATATAATCATCACAATTATTATTCAATTTTTATCAATCAAATACGATAAACTCCAAAACGAGTCTTCTAATCAACAAAATTGTTCACACCTATAAGTTAAGCTACATCACACTTCACTTTAAAATGAATCTACCAACTAGAATATTCTGCCATTTAATAATAATAAAAAGCCTCATTATAAATGCCCCAAGCTTTTGAGGAAAAAGCGAATACTTTTCAAGCTTCTATCAACACAAGAAGCTTCTTACTGAGCACATTCTAAAAATATATCTATATTTGAAGTTAAAATTAGAAATTAAATGAAAACAAGAAGAAAAAAAAAGTAGATTCAAACATGTACCTTTAGCTGGAGCCATGGAAGACAGTTTAAATACCCTACACTGCAAAACTCAGAGAAGCTCCCGCTGTACCGCTAGGGTTTTCTGGTAGAAGACGAAGATAAATTATTTATATTGGGGCCTTGACTAGAAGAGGCCGGCTTATTTGGGCCGTTGCTTTGAGGCCCATAAATATGGGCTTTAGTAACTCAAACGTAAAAACTGTACGGGGCGCCATATTCGCCCCCATTTAACATATGCCCATATTTTTAAAATTATTTAACATATACTCTAATTTTTGCAACTTCAGGCGCCTCCTTCTTCCTGCCATCTGTGCAAAACTTCAGCTTATTTTAGTGCTGAAGTTTTTACAAATGAACTAAATAACTTCAGCATCTTCTGTTGAAGTTTTTGAAAAATTTTTATTGCAAAACTAAACTTCAGCTTATTTAGTGCTGAAGTTTTTGCAAATGAACTAAATAACTTCAGCATCTTCTGCTGAAGTTTTTGAAAAAGTTTTATGACAAAACTAATGAATCCAGGATAAAACTTCAGCTTATTTTGTGCTGAAGTTTTCACAAATGAACTAAATAACTTCAGCATATTCTGCTGAAATTTTTGAAAAAGTTTTACGACAAAACTAATTAATCCAAGACAAAACTTCAGCTTATTTAGTGCTGAAATTTTTACAAATGAACTAAATAATTTCAGCATCTTCTGCTGAAGTTTTTTAAAAAGCTTTACGACAAAACTATCGAATCCAGGATAAAACTTCAGCTAAAACATGCTTAAGCACAACAAATAGAGAACAAAATTTCAACTAGTAGAATGCTTAAGTTTAGCAATTACAAATAACTCCAAGCCCGTCTACTAGAATGCTAAAGTTTGTGTGATTGCTTTTACTGCTTCAGACCCGTATATCTGAAATTTACACGAAAAATAGGTACACTTGCAATTTTTTTAGCATGAGAACGACGGTGGTTGAAACGACTTATTTCCTATCACATGTGATTATTTCTTAGTATTATCTTTAAGAAACGTATCATCATTTGCTTCGTGGGCAAAGTGGATATTAGTTTTTAATGGCTTGAAATAAAGCGCACACTATTGAAACTAAAGTTACTTGTATGGGAAAAATTCAAAAATAGTCAGATTTACAAGTGGTCATTCAAAAATAGCCACAGTTTTAAAAGTAAATTTAATTTTCATGTAAAGATAAATCTGAACGAAAATACTGTTCAAAATCCGAAAAAATACTCCAGTATTATACTAGAATATACTGAAACTCCGGTATAATATACGGGAGTTTCAGTATAATATATCGGTCGAACATAATATACTGGAGTTTGGAGCACCAGTGCTAGAATCTCCAGTATACTATACTAGAACTTTCCGCGTGTTGGTGTTCCAGCATAATATGCTGAAAGTTCATACGCAGGTGCACCGATCTCCAGTATATTATGCTGGAACTTTTTGTGTTGCAGCAAAATAGTGGCTATTTTTCAATGACTTTGCAAATGCCGGCTATTTTTGAATGACCAATACAAAAACTGGTTAGCCCGTGCTATTTTTACTGTTAAGTGTTTGTGGAGTCTATATCTCAGATGATCATCCAACTATTTAAAATTATGGACTAAAGTCACTTTTATTTCATTTGTAGCAGGAAAGTCACTCAACTATTTTTATTGACCAATCCAAAAACTGGTTAGCCCGTGCTATTTTTACTGTTAAGTGTTTGTGGAGTCTATTGTTCAGATGATCATCCAACTATTTAAAATTATGGACTAAAGTCACTTTTATTTCATTTGTAGCAGGAAAGTCATTCAACTATTTTTATTGCACACATATGATCACTCAACCGATATTATTAAACTTTTCGATGAAAAAATGTGACATGACAATCCACATGGACTTTTTATATTTTAGAACCAAATAAAATATTTAACACCCCATCAAAATGGGCATGAGGTTAAAGACTAAGGACTCGAGTGACCCGTATTCATCTTTTCACGTTTTTTCTTATACTTTTTATAAAATAATAATGAATGTGAAATTAAAGATTGGTGTGAACCATGAAAAAAGAAGTTGCTTTTTATAAGAAGAAGAGAGATGCATTTGCAATAGGAATGTGTTTTAGCGTTTGATTTATTTAGGGGTGAATTTTTATTTTTAGCAGGTTAGGTTAGGTGTATAAGTGGATTTTCTATGTTTTGTTTGGGTGTTAATTATTTTATTTAGTCAAAAATATAAAAAAAATCTTATGGAGTGTCATATCATATTTTTCATCAGAAAGTTTGATAAATCTGATTGAGTGAATTTGTGTGCAATAGAAATCGTTGAGAGACTTTCCTGTAACAAATAAAAAACATGTGACTTTAATTCTTAATTTTAGTTAATTGAGTGATCATCTGAGCAATGGGCAGTATTTATATTGTTAATGTCCTATATATGTTTAAATGAAAATTGATCTAAAGCGGAGGAAGATATGTATATATATACTGCTCATCCTTTTCCCCACAATGTTTTTTCTCTTTTAAGGCTTGAGAATCCCTTCTCTTTACAAATTCCACATCTTTTAGAAATAAATATGTGGGAAGGAGAGATGTTTTTCCAACTGTGCGTATATGATCAGGGCCGAAGTCAAGATTTCAATTTTTGAGTTCTAGATTTTAGAACGATAATTTCAACTATTAATAATTGTATTCTAAATTTAATATTTTTATGTATTTAATAAATTCCAAATACAAAATATACTATTTGAACACAAATTATCAGGTTCGGACCGTAGTACGCTTGTGCCTCCGCCCCACCCCATGACTATTGAATATTGAAGTATTAAAACTGTTGTTTCATATGGGAATGTTGTCTTTTATTCTATGCATACAGAAAATATTAGGAATGTTATTCCTATCTTGAACAGTGAATTATTAGATCCCTGTTGGCTGTATGTAACTGCAAAGATTATATGATGAAGGTTAATGAGAGCCTTTAATGTAATTTGCAAAGTAAAACATTTGGATAATATTTGGTTGAAGTTGAAAGAAATATTTTAAGTTGAAATTGAAATAAAAAAGTATTTAGATGTTGAAGTTATGTTTCGGTTATGAATTTTACTTCAAATAGAATTTATTTTTATGAGTAAAAACTATTATTTCAATTGAAATAAAAATTTCCTATGGCTCGTTGAACTCAACAAGCTAGCTACTAGATAATCTCTACATTGATTGAGCAGTTGTTTTGAGCGAGCTGTAATCGCACTAATAAAATAGTCTATAGCAGAAAACAATATTTTATAACTAGCTGTCTAATAATGTCATTTTGTTAATGACAACAAAAATATTTCATAGGTGGGAATCTTTTAAATAGTTTGATAGATAAACTTTCACTTTGATGCTTTAACTTTTTTATTTGTTTAATCTGAGTGGCTATCCCATTCCCACCTGTCGTCATGAGCAGGGGCGGATTTAGGGGCGCAAGAGGATTCATTCGAACCCTCTTTGTCGAAAAATTACACTGTATATATAAGAAAAAATCTATATTTTACCTTTATATATTAAATTTTGAACCCCCTTGACACTGCCCAAAAGTGTAGCTTAGTGGTCAAGGGGGTTCAAATCTTTGTAAGGTCATAGGTTCAATTTTTTTTTTAAAATTTCTCTTTGAACCTCCTTCGTGGAGATCCTGCCTCCGCCACTGGTCATGAGGATGATACGTTGATTTTATTTTTAACACTTAAAAAACCTGGAATTTAGCTAATAAATTTTATTGCGAATCTGTCGTTAAACCACTAATAGCTAACAATTTGTTTTGACAATTATCGCTAATGCATCGTTAAATAGAATTAACAATAGATTATTGAGTGATCATTTGAGTAATTGACTCAATCATAGCGTCCATTACTCAAATGGTCCCTCAACTATCTAAAATTATCTCCTAAAGTCACTTTATTTTCGTTTGTAATAACAAAGTCATTGAACTATGCCTATTGCACTCAGAAGGTCACTCAACTAGATTTTTCAAAATTTGGATTGCCAAATACCTATTTTACACTCTAAATTATAAACATTTATCTTCTTTTTATTTTTTTAAACTTTTTAATATTATGATTTTCCCTTTTTAATTTATATTATGGACTGACCTAAAGAATAAATAAATATTATTTATAAATTTAAACAATAGAAAGTATTTAAGCATATATAATGTTGGAATAACAAAATAATGAGCATAGTAAAAAAAATTAATTAGAATAATTTGTTAGAAATAATAATTTTAGTATTAACAACAAAAATTCAAAATTTATTTACACAATTCAGAATGAAAGTTATGTAGAACCTGCATTATAATTGTTGTTATGGACTTGTTATAGATTGGTTATACTGTTATTGATGTGTTAGAGTTGGTAGGCGTGAAATCAGAATGGTTGTAGTGAGAGTTTAGTCATTCAGTCTTTAAAAATAGCCTTAAAATGGGAAAAGTCAACTAAGAGTTGACTTATTGGTAAACGACCTTGGAATGCTGATTTTATGGTTCGAATAGCTTCGTTAGGTGATTTGGGACTTAGGAGTGTGTTCGGAACATTTTTGTGATGTTCAGTGTAGAATTAGGCTTGAATTGGCGAAAGTTAGTTTTTGCGATTTTCGGTCGGCAGTGGAAAATAGGCTATTGGGGTCGGAATGGAATTCCGACAGTTGGAGCAGGTTCGTAATGTCATTTTGGATGTGTCTGCAAATTTTCAGGTCAATCGGAGTTGTTTTGGGTAGTTTCGGCATCGTTGGTGAAAGTTAGAAGTTTCAATGTTCATAGGCTTGAATTCGATGAGTTTTTGGAGTTTTGATGTTGGTTTTTATGTTTCAAAGGGTCGACTAAGTTTGAATGATCATATATGATGCGTTGGTATATTTGGTTGGGGTCTCGAGGGGCTCGGGCTTGATTTCGGGTGGCGAACGAGGAATTTGGACTTGGCAAAATGCAGCTTTAGCTGCTGTTCTAATGTTTTCGCACCTGCGGAAGGGGAGCCGCAGGTGCGGTCCAGCAGGAGCGGACTTGGCTCCGCAGGTGCGGTCCAGCAGGAGCGGACTTGGCTCCGCAGGTGCGAGGAAATTGTCGCACCTGCGAGGTCGCAGGTGCGAAAGAAGGATCGCAGGTGGGGATTTGGGTGGTCCCAGATGAGACCGTAGGTGCGGAAGGATCATCGCACCTGCGAAGCCGCAGGTGCGAGGAATGGGTCATAGGTGAGAAATCACTATGCAGTAAGTATAAAAATCAGCCTTCGCGAAATGTAACCATTTTTCTCAATATTTTATCCGGGTTTGAAGCTTTTGAAGGATTTTTGAAGAGGGAATTCGATAGTTCTTCATGGAGGTAAGATTTTTGGACTCTAAACTCGTTAATACATGATTAAAGGTCGGATTAATGGTGAAAAAGTTGGGAAATCAGTGGAAAATTGGTAGTTAGGGCTTGAGATTTAGAGGCTTTAGAATGAGGATTTGAGGGATTATTTGGACTCCGATTTTGGTATTCTTGGTATGTATAGACTCGTGGGAGGATGAGGATTCTTGTGCTGTAAATTTTATCGAATTCCGAGACGTGAACCCGGGGGCCGGGTTTGATCAATTTCGGGAATTTTGAGTATTTTGATAGATTTTGATTAGGATTCACCTCTTAGCATATAATAATGATGAACACTTGATTGTTGGTAGATTTGGAGCGCTCGAAGGTCGAATTTCGAGGCAAAGGCGCTGCGGAGTAATGTTTTAGCCGGTTTTGAGGTAAGTAACGTCTTCAACCTTGGAACTGAAGATTTCATAGGTGGGAATCTTTTAAATAGTTTGATATATAAACTTTCACTTTGATGCTTTAACTTTTCGATTTGTTTAATCTGAGTGGTTATCCCACCTGTCGTCGTGAGGATGATACGTTGATTTTATTTTTAACACTTAAAAAAATTGGAATTTAGCTAATAAATTTTGTTGCGAATTTGTCGTTAAACCACTAATAGCTAACAATTTATTTTGATAATTATCGCTAATGCATCGTTAAATAGAATTAAATGCAGATTATTGAGTGATCATTCGAGTAATTGACTCAAACATAGAGTCGATTACTCAAATTATCCCTCAACTATCTCAAACTATCTCCTAAAGTCACTTTACTTTCGTTTGTAATAACAAAGTCACTGAACAATGTCTATTGCACTCAGAAGCTCACTCAACTAGATTTTCCAAATTTTGGATTGCCCAATATCTATTTTACCCTCTAAATTATAAATATTTATCTTCTTTTTATTTTTTAAAACTTTTTAATATTATGATTTTCCCTTTTTAATTTATATTATGACTGACCTAAAGAATAAATAAATATTATTTATAAATTTAAACAATAGAAAGTATTTAAGCATATATAATGTTGGAATAACAAATAATGAGCATAGTAAAAAAAATTAATTAGAATAATTTGTTAGCAATAATAATTTTAGTATTAACAACAAAAATTCAAAATTTATTTACATAATTCAGAATGAAAGAAAACAAAGGTTGTAAAATATATATTTCATGCACGTAATATAAAAATAGTTATTTAAATAAAGGTGCTTTTATAATATACATTATATATTCTTGAAAATTATGCTCAATTTTATTATTATGTTTCTACCAACTTTCCGACAACACAAAATTATATCACCGGGAAGCAGGGGGACTATCTGTATAGCGTAAAATATGTTATGTTAAGTCGTGCATGGAATATATATAATATAATTGAGCATAATTTTCAAGAATATATAATGTATATTATAAAAATACTTTTATTTAAATAGTTATTTTATATTACATGCAAATATATATTTAACAACCTTTATTTTCTTTCATTCTAAATTGTGTAAATAAATTAAATTTTTGTTGTTAATACTAAAATTATTATTACAAGCAAATTATTCTAATTAATTCTTTTACTATGCTCATTATTTTGTTATTCCAGCATTATAGATGCTTAAATACTTTTCATTTTGTTAATTTATAAATAATATTTATTTATTCTATAGCACGTCCATAATATAAATTAAAAAGAAAAAATCATAATATTAAAAAGTTTAAAAAAATTAAAAGAAGATAAATATCTATAATTTAAATGGTAAAATAGGTATTTGACAATCCAAAATTTGGAATATCTAGTTGAGTGACTTTCTGAGTGTAGCATAGTTTAGTACTTTGTTATTACAAACGAAAGAAAAGTAACTTTAGGAGATCATTTGAGATTGTTGAGTGACCATTTGAGTAATTGACTCCTAAGCACCAGATAGAAGTGTTCTAACAACTTTAACTTTCAAGGTGTGCGACTTAGCGGTCATTGAAATTTGCGAGAACAACAAGATTTTAGGTTCAAATTCTAACGGAAGACCAAAAATACTCGGGGATTGTTCCTCATCTGTCCAAGCTGGTGAGTAAGCTTATACGGTATACGAGCTATTGGTGAGAGATAGCAAATAATTATATATAAAACTAATTGAAATATGCGCGAGCTGGTCAGGACAACATAATAATAATAGTATTTTAGGCTGAATTTGACCGGGTTAGCGGGCAACGAGTCGATAACAACGGCAGGATTAGTCACTTTTTAGCAATATTAGTACGAAATAGCTATTGTCATAGAATTTCAAATAATCAAATTCCATTGTAAAATTACATCACGCCTATGAAATAGAAACCCCGTAATTGTGCCATGACAGTAGCTGTTTTCTTATTACAAGAGCTAACTGAAAATACTATTTGTGAATTTTATTCGTAAAAGGACCGTGAGACAATTGGAAAAGTATACAGTATAAATGTCCAAAAATAATAGTCGGGAAAATATATATGTTTGAATATTAAAATATAATATGCATATTATTTATGTATATTTGACCAGCGAATATAATTATTTTCGTCCGAACCGCTAAACGTGTAACTTGCCCGAACCGCTAATTATTTTGGGCCACCATTAAATCTATACCCGCATTGCACATATTTTTGCAAAGTGTACCCGTTCGAATATGAAGCGGTTAAATCTTCTTAGAGCAACTTCAGAAATCAAATCTAAAGTTCGTTTTTTTTTCCAAATGCAATTTCAGAAATTCAAATTTGAAGTAGTTCAATCTCTTCAATGCAACTTCACAAATCAAATCTTAACTTCCATCTTTCAAATGCAACTTTAGAATTTCGAATCTTAAGCAGTTCAATCTATTGAATGCAACTTCAGATATCGAATCTTAAATTCTGAAATATACATTTGTTCTTTGAATTTTAACTATCCAATACACGATTCAATGCCCAGATATACTCCAAATAAGCTCAAATTTGAAACATAACTTTCAAATACCAAACAAACAAACAAACAACAACAACCCAATATAATCCCACCAGTGGAGTCTGGGGAGGGTAGAATGTACGCAGACCTTACCTCTACTTCAGAGTGATAGAGAGGCTGTTTCCGGGAGACCCTCGGCTCAGAGACAATAGATCTGTGACAACAAAACCCGAAAAATAATATCAGCAACGTGAGAGGTAGCAAATAAATGGAAAAACAGTAACACAAATTTTATGCAAAAGTGTGAAACACAACAAATTTAACAAACTCATTTTGCAACTAAGAAAAAGAAGAAAAAGAAGAAACTCTAAGCACAAAAAAGAAGAAAACAACAGTAAACAAGAAGAGAAAAGTGTATGTGTCTGAAGTTATTCAAAATTGGGTATTTGTTAATTTTTTTTTAAAAAGTGGGTATAAATTCATTGATGGCGCAAAACTGAACGGGGGTTTGCAGTCGTACCCTATATTTATGCCACATTTTAACTTGTAGCCTATTTTTAAAAATTATTCATTTTGGTAGGTAGTTGACAAAAAATCCGTAATAATATGACAATTATACCCTTGATAAATCGCGTGATCTGCAACCTCATTCATGAAAAAAGATCTCCTCCTCTCCTCTTAGCAGCTTTATCAACAAACCAGAAGCTTGTCTAGATTCATCTTCAGAATCACACTTGCATGAAGTTGTATCACCTTAAAGCTAAAAACTTCATGCTAATGTAGCATGAAGTTGTTTCATGTTGAAGCTAAAACTTCATGCTAATATAGCATGAAGTTGTTTTATATTGAAGCTAAAACTTTATGCTAATGCATGTTGAAGTTATTTATCCCGCAGTATACAGTTTTGTCATGAGTTTTATCCGAAACTTCAGTCTAAACATGCTGAAGTTATTTAGTTCATTTGCTAAAAATTCAGTTTAAACATGCTGAAGTTATTTAGTTCATTTGCGAAAACTTCAAACTAACATGCTTTAGTTTTTGTCTTGCAGTATGTAATTTTCTAATGAGTTTTTGCTAATGCATGCTGAAGTTATTTAGTTCATTTGCGAAAACTTCAAACTAACATGCTTTAGTTTTTGTCTTGCAGTATGTAATTTTCTAATGAGTTTTTGCTAATGCATGCTGAAGTTATTTAGTTCATTTGCTAAAATTTCAGACTAAACATGCTTAAGTTATTTAGTTCATTTGCTAAAACTTTAGATTAAACATGCTTAAGTTATATAGTTTATTTACTAAAATTTCATGTCAAAACGTGCTGAAATTTTATCCTGTAATTATTTGTCAATAGTCCTGAAGGATAAAATTATCTTTTTAAAATACTTTTAATAAAATAATAAATACGAATGCAAAAGGAAAAACAAAATAGGTACAAGTGAAAATGGAACGCAAATAGGCCCTCAATGTAATTTTTCCAAACTGAACGCCGCATAAATTTTTTACCCAATTCCACATGCCCAAGTGTGGGCTTTCTGGTGGGGCCAACCAGAAGCTGGTCCGATCTTTGTGGGCCAACCTTGTCACGTGGACTTTGGTACACTTGGCTGAAAAATACGTAGAATAATCATCCCTAATCTCCATTGGGCCAATCGTTTCAGTCTTCCCACGTGGGACTTAATACCCCATCCACAACCTAATGACATCACCTCACCATTACTCTCTTGAAAATAATAATTTTCCAACTTCTTTTGTCTTTACAAAAACCTACCCAACTTTGACCATAGTCTGCGACTCAAATATAGCTATTGTTTGAACTTTTTTAGGGTACGAGGTCAAGTTGATTAATTTTTTATGTGAAAATGGAATATAAATTTTTTAATATAAAAAATATTATAAATCACAATAATTAACAGTTTAAAATATTTAAAAGTTATTTACGAAAAAAATATCAAAGAAAAACTTTGTTTGAATCTCTAAATAATACTCAGTCACTAGGAAATTTCTAATTTTAATTAGAGATTTCAGATTAAAATCCTAAAAATGAATAAGTTCTGATAGTGACAACTTTTCTTAATTAATCAAGTAAGTGGGTTCCTGATAATAAATATTAAATATTTATTAAAATAAAGGGAAATATATAGTCATTACTCTTCACCAAAAACCCTACTCTTCTTACAATTTTCTTTAATCCTCTCTTTCTTCAACTTTCTCCTATACACCCATAGCTTCTTTTTCAATTCTTCTTCTCCTTCCTTCTGCTACAATCTTTTTCTAGTTTCTTCTCAGTTTTATAAAACAAAAAAGCTATTCTTCCCTTTCTAGAGATCTTTCTTTACAATGGGTGATTCTTCTTCTCAATACATCCACATGGTAAGACTATTACTAATATTTCTATTTCTTTTTTTCTTTTCTTATATTAGTAGGTTTAGATGATTCATAATATAAATTAATTAGTAAAGATGATTAATGGATGCAGGTGCATCACTTAATTGAGGAGTGTCTATTATTCAACATGAGCAAAGAGGAATGCATGAAAGCACTTTCTAAACATGCAAATATCCAGCCACTTATCACTTCCACAGGTCAATCCAACCTTCACTTGGATCTCTTACTTTTTTTTCTTTTTTTTAATTTTCACCTATATGTTGTTCGAACTCTCTAAAAATATTATCGAATGTGTTTATCTAATTTTTCAAAAATAGAATACGCTATATTTTGTAGAGTCTGTTCAACATATATAGATTTTCAGTATCGACTCAAGTAGATTGACATGGAACATGAACAATGAAAATGCAGACTCAAATTAAATAGACGAATTGAACAGTAAAAATCCATATTAACCGACGATCGTTTGCTTTTTCCAATATATAGCTAGACTTACATCTTCAGTAATTATTCTGTATATATGTTTTTATTTTCTTAATGAGCTATAAGAACATTTATGACATAAAAAACGCAGAATTATTTCAATTGAAAAAGGTTAGTCGACACGCTTTAATTATGATTTTTATTTATATTGGGTAGGTTATGCGAGATTAATTTTATATTAAATCATCTACATGTACTTTCTTATTCTCAAATAAGTAGAGTGAAACACATATGCGAGTGCATGTATCATGTATGAAATGTGGATAGAGACATAATTGTCAATTCAAGTGGGCTTAGCAGATATTCTCCTCACTTTTTCCTGTTAAATTAATTTTATTTTATATAACATAAATATTGCGAAATAATTTAAAAGTATTATAAACCCACCCACAAATTAGTTTTAATTATTTCTATACTTAATTTTCACCTACATCCATAATTTAATTTTGAATAAGAAGTCAAGAAATCTGAACCCGTGACCTTTTCTTTACAGAATCTGCTACTACGCCCCAAAACAACAGCCGCCCTTGCAACCTATTATGTTTTACAGTACTCAGCTTTTCATAGCAGTGTCCTCCACAGAATTAAAGTACAAAAGTAGAAATATAACAATAATTGTAATTTTTCTACAATCCTTTTAACGCAACTGCATTAATTCAGATTCGCATCGCATAAAATTTATTACTATAGGGAGTTAATAGGCTCAAACGTAAAACTTCTGATTAAGAATGAAGAAATTTTCGCGACTTGAGTTGCGAATGCACAGTTCATTTAGTTAAATATTGTTGTTATATAACAGTGTGGAAGGAGTTGGAGAAGGAGAACAAAGAGTTCTTTGAGACGTACAAGAAACGGAGGGAAGAAGGATCATCGACAAGTACAGAATCCCAAATGGAGATAACAAGACAAAGAATCCACAATATGCTGTTGGATTCATCTCCTAAAGATACCAACGAAAACCACAGCACTTAGCTGATAATTACTAATATAGTGTAATGAAACTTTTATATTATTGATATATGTAATTTAATCTGTTTTAGAATATTAGTATTTGTTAATCTCATTTTGTTGTAAGCGGTCTAGTAGATACTTTTGAAATCATGACTTGATATTATGTTGATTTGATAGTTTAAAAAATTGGTGTGATTTTGGACCTCGACATAGCAACAGACGAGATAAAGTTAATTAGTGAAACATACTTATGACAATTCTGGAAAAGGATTTGTTTTTGGTATAATGATAAATTAACTTGAAAGGGTTAGGTCCCCTCCTTCCTTCTCTAGGACCCATTTGATATAGAGTCCATAATACAGCGCAAACTAGCATTAGGTGAGTCTCGAACTTACATTGAATATAATAATACTATGGAAATTTAAATCCACCTTATAACTGTTTACTCGTAAAACGATATCGTTGAACTTATGCTTGATTTTTAGATAAATGAATTAATTCGATTCTCAAAATAATAAAGTATTTAAAGAAATACGCAATACTTAATCTTGAAATGAAGACAAAATAGTAATTTTGGGAGCAGGGTTTCCAGACACAACATCAATAAAATCAAAGAGTAAGAAGATAAAATTGTATAAAGCTTTGAATCGATTATTTTCATAAGTTTGCCAAAAAATTCGTGTCCTTTACAATGATAACAGACAGTGACGGACCTAGGATTTTGTACAAACGGGTACGACATCAATAACAGAAACAACATCACTTATAACAAGCAAGATTTGCTCAATTATATTTTTCTTCTTTTTTATTCAGTACAAATGAAGTCGTCAAATTTATGGTTTTCTTTTGCTTTATTAGTTGAGCATGTTTTTAAAAATAAAGTATTACAAATTTTATTTAAATTTAATTTTAGAATAAATTATCTACTTATTTTAACAAATTTAAAATTTGCTAACAAATTCTATTTAACATATTAAAAAGTATATTAAACTTTAAAATGTATATATAAACAAATTTAAATATTTTTCTCGTTTATAGAAATAATGATGTTATTTACAAATAAAAAATAATCAAAAGGAAGAGTATTAACTAAATTAAACTAATACAAATAATTAAAGAGAGCTATAAGTACCAGAAATATTTAATACTAGATTAAATAAATAATTCATATTGAAACAATATCAACTTAAAGTTAAAAGCTATTGATCATTCCAATTCCAATTCCAAAAATACAAACATACAAATATACAAATATAATCAATAATCGTCAAAAATAAGAATGAGAGTGCTGCAGCTTACACTAGAACTGTGGTCCACCAGGATCTTTAAAACCCACTTGAACATTACATCACAAAGGTTTGTTGTGTCAAGTGGGTTCGTTAATTAAATGTATTCATTCTGTTTTTGTCATAATTACATGTATAAACAATATTTTTTTTTGACGAAGGGGGTTCATTTGAACCCTCTTTGATACATGTGGGATCGCCCCTGATAACAAAGCTCACTATTTATAGTTGCACCTAGGGAACAAAGTCCAGGATCATGCCCTTCTTTAATGTCAATTATAAGGGTTATTGAAGAATGTGTAACAGTGATTATAAATGACAAATTCTTTGTAACAGGTAGTGTACTAAATGCTGTAGAATATTCTCCATTAAATGCTACCAGGCGACAAATATTTATGAGCATCATTATTTCTGGTGGCAAATGGAACAGTTGTCCTCAGTTTTAACTATCCTCCGCCTTCGACTTCATGTGTCACTCTCTTATGCAACCACTTAGCATATCATATTTTACCCTATACAGATAGTCCCCCTGTTTTTCGGTGACATAACTTTGTGTCACCGGAAAGTGGGTAGAAACATTCTTTTTGGCGGAAATTACTATGATCCCATCTTAAAAGCTTCCAACGGTTGATTAGTGATGAGTGGTGATTTTACCAATCATTTTAGTCTCTTTTCTTTAGATTTTGCGTCCTTTAATTATAATATGAGGCCGTTTATGGTTTGTATTGTTAGATTTTCAGGTAAATGATGCCATGAAGTGATTTGAATTCAATTGAAGTGAAATTGAGCCCAAAAAAAGGTTGAAATAATGCAAAAGTCCCCAGGGATTCCGCATCTGCGGAATACTGTTCGCAGATGCGAGATAGAAAGAGTCCGCATCTGGGGAGTTAAGCAGCTTGACCTGGGATCGCATCTGCGAATCAAGAACCGCTTCTGCAGTTGCGCATCTGCGGAGCCAGTGTTTCCCTTCAATTGTCGCGTTTGCGATGGGCAATCCTCATATGTGGAATCGCACCTGCGAGGATTTTTCCGCAGGTGCGGTCAATGGGCTTCAGACCTGGGCATTTCTGCCATTTCACATTTTCTTCATCCCAACCCTTTAATACACGACCTAGCAGATATTTTGGATATCTTTGGCAAATCTTTTTAGATCTTTTGCAAATCTTCTTAGATCTTTGGCTTATTTTCAGTCCATACACTAGAGAGAACAAGTTTGGAAGCTAGGGTTATTGCACACACACTTGGGTCTGGAAGATTTGAAGCTTTTGGTTGAGGATTTCTTACCCATTTATGTTCATTTCTTCATTTCCTTGCTTTGTATTGAATATTTAAGTGTGTAGTATTTATTTTCAACACTTGAATGATTTTTATTTATTTATGAAGTGAGTTATTATTTCTTTAATTATTCTTGTTCTTTAATGTTTTCAAAGGGATTAGATAACCCTAGGACTCGTCCATTAACTTCGAATTAATTTTGGGAAAGATTATTTGAGGTTGGGAAAGATTAATTAATAAGAACTTGAGGCTTTAACCCTCATTTTATAGATTCTACCTAGGAATAGGATTGAACTACTTGTAGCCATATCCGAGTGTGCTTAATCTCTTAATTGTCTTAGGAATAATTCAATTAGGAAGTCTTGTTAGTATTCAGAAGAAGCTAATTTAGAATTATTATCCTTGGCTAATTAACATAAACTCGCTCATATTTGTAAAATCGTGAAATACATTGGATCATTACTTGAGTATAATTTACGATGCATCCATACTTGTAGCCATTGATCATTTTACTTGGTTTCTAGGTTAGTTTACATTTTTCGCATTTAGATATAATATTTTCACAACCAAATTCTAAGTGTTTGCCATTGCATAACAAGTGATAATTCTCTTACATTCTTAATCGCCTACATATTGTTCTCTGTGGGATTCGACCCTGACTCATAGTTGGGTAATTTATATTGCATGCGACCGTGTCCATTTACTTTTTAGTAGTGAATTTGGATGTCATTAATTAGACACACGTCTCTCCGCATTCAATGCCCCAAACACGCGTCATCCCACGATTCAGCATAACTTTTGCCGGTTATCGAAGTAATCATGGACACGAATTTAGCCTCCTAAACCTTTACTTATACGCATCAACCTCCTTCATTCATACTCCATAATTCTCCAAACTCTCTCAAACTCTCTTCATTCAACTTGTGCTCTATTCTTCAACCTTTCTTAAACTCCCTTCAAACGAGAAATGCTTTTCCTACTTCCATAACGTACAATGGCTTCTTCTTCATAAAATGCCAGTTCCTCAAATATAAAAAACAAAGCCGAGGATGCCGTTCCTCCAACAGTGAGCACCATCATCCCCAGAAGTCTTGTTACAACAAAAGACTTTGAAGAGAAATTTTCTCCTTCCAGCATTCCTATTGTGAAGGAAGATTGGTACCACAAGGGCATCCTTAGTGCGGTATGTGCTTTTGTCTTATGTACTATTGCGAATTGAGACTTTTAGGCTGAAGAGACTGATATTATACACTACTAGTAAGTTTGGCTGCTATACATATAGATATAAAGAGCACGGCAGGAGTGCACTGCAGCCTCTGCTTCATTGAAACAAGTCTAATCATTTGCAGTTTAGTGCCTTTAACAGTATGTTTGTCTATGAATTTCTTGAGTTATCTAGTAGTATAAATTTTGCTCCACACTCTACCTTTTGAAGCCCTCATTGAATTAAAAGATCAATTTTGTATCTTCTTAAAAACAAAGGGGCCTACTGCTATGACTAATCTTATATGAATTGAAAGATCAATAAGCAATTTCATATAATTTTGGATGGTAGAGCTCGTCTTTTTCGTTTTCTTGAACCGAGGGTCTATCGGAAATAGCCTCTCTACTCCATGGGGTAGGGGTAAGGTCTGCGTACACACTACCCTCCCTAGACCCTTTACTTCTGGGATTTTACTCGGTTGTTGTTGTTGGTGATGGTGGTAGTAGAGCTTGTTAAAACTCAAGTGTCAGTCCCCCTTGATAACACTGAACTTATTGAACATCACAATAATATATTGCATATGCATTGGTAAGCTGATATATACAGCTTCCAACAAGATGACAGCCCTTCATAATTGAATAGATGACCATCGCAAAGTTGAAATTCCAGAATATATTGGATTAATAGGGTTTGGTGTATCATTAATAAATACATAATTCACACAACGGCGGAAACACATAAAGAACTCTCAAAATAAAAAAAGGGAGAAAAAGACCCTCACTGCTCTATCAGATATCATTCCTGAGAAGGATAATAAGGAGTGGCAATTAAGTGAAGTTCACTCTTCCTTGCTGCAGTTATTGCTGTAAATTCTGTCATGTCCAAATCCTCAGGTTTGACACCATCAGGTAGTTTCCAGTCAAAATGGTAGAGCAATTTAGCTATTGGAAGGTAAACATTTATTAAACCAAATGAAATTCCAGGACACATTCTCCTTCCGGCACCAAAAGGAAGATACTCAAAGTTATTCCCCATGAAATCCACAGAGCTCTGCTCAAATCTCTCTGGCTTAAATTCTTCTGCGTCTTCCCAATACTTTGGATCCCTTCCAATTGCCCAAACATTAACCATGACTCTTGTTTTTAATGGGATAGTGTATCCCTTGATGTTTGTTTCTTCCCTACACTCTCTTGGAACCAAGAGAGGGAGTGGAGGATGAAGTCTCAAGGTTTCTTTAACAACTTGTTTTAGGTATTTCAACTCTTCAATCTCATCCTCATCGAATGTTTCTTTTCCTTTGAATGCTTCTCTTATCTCAGCTTGTGCCTTTGCAAACACCCTTGGGTTCCTCATCATTTCTGTCATCGCCCATATTGTTGTTGATGTTGAAGTTTCTGTTCCCCCGGTAAACATGTCCTACATTTATCGATACTTAATAAAGCATGAGTAATACATCATCCTTTTCATTTTAAATGATGGTGTTTGATTGTCTACCAAGTGTAACAAAGAAAGATTTTTAGCACATAACAAAAAGTATCCTCAAAACTTGTGGTTTAAAATTTTAAATATGTCATGACATTTCTATAGCTTTATATAAGAGCGTGTGACTAAGGGTAAAATATAAAGTTTCAAGTTGAAGAGTTTATAAATATAGAAATTTGTGATTCCTTTTGAAACGAATTGCAAATGAAAGAACATCATACATGAAAAGGATTATGAACTAAGCAGTTTATCCCGATAGTACATACTTTCACAAATTTAATGAACTATTAAGTGCTAAACCATTCAATAATCGATGTCTTATACCATATTTTTTTTCTTTTTTTTTCTTGACGAACTATTAAGTGCTAAACTTTCAATTCTTATATCGTATTTGATTCGCCTTGTTATTTTTAAAAGGTGTGGCTTAGTGGTTAATAAAGTGGGTTGAGAATCGTGAGGTCTTAGATTTAAATCCCAGCAGAGAAAAAAACACTAGGTGATTTCTTCTCCTTTGTCCATGTTTTGGTGGACAGAATTGTTCGGTACCTATGTTTGTAGGAGGTAACCGGTATCTCGTGAAATTAGTCGAGGTGGAGGCAACCTGAATCGTACACCATGATTATCATATATATAATATTTTTATTGTTACTCCATATTTGAGGCTAACATAGTTCTAAACTAGTCTAAGTATTCCATACAAAAGGACCAAAATATAAATTTTAGTTAATTGAAGGTAAAGGGTGATTTGCACAAATAGGATACTTCAATGTTACTATTGATCTATTGATCCCGCTTAACCTATGGGTAGAACTTCAAGTTTAATAAGTGTTACCTTGATTGTGCTATGAGCAATATTTTTGACTTTTGACCTTAAAGGTTTGCCTATGGGCAAGCGGGGTACAAAAATCAAGACCATTATTTTCAAGATCATTGTGTGTAATTCCTGCAGGTTAAAAGGGCATAAGTCAGGTTAAATGAAGTAGATGGAGAAGTACGAGGCTTCGGGTTCAAATAAACAAAAAATTTAAGTTATTTTTCTCATCTACCTAAGTTTTGGTAGACCGAGTTATCTGGTACCTATGCTGGTGGAAGATAAAAGATACCTGGTGAAATTAGTCGAGGTGCGTACAAGCTGGCCCGAATACTACCGTCATAGAAAAATATTAGAGATTTTTACTTATCTATACTACTTTTAAAACTTATTTACCCTCACTATTGAAGTTTTAACTTAATAACAAGTTGATATACTCTTTACCAATTATATACAAAATAATGTACTCCCTATGTTCACTTTTACTTGTCTAGTATTCTAAAAATAGATTTTCACTTTTACTTGTCTACTTTCGCATATCAAGAGAAAAAATAATTTATTTTTTCTGTTTCGCCCTTAGCATTAATTACTCATTCCAAATCATTTTCCAAATTCATTAAGGTTATACACCAATTAATGGATATCATGGTAATTATACACTTTATTTATTATTTCTTAAGGGACGTGCAAAGTGACAAGTAAAATTGTAAAAATGAACGGAGGGAGTATTAGACTTCAATCTTCTCCTTTTTCTCCTCTTCTTCCTCCATTCCACCCAACTCAATCCGACATACGTAGATATTTAGGATATAATATTTCAATGTTTCTTATATAAAGTTACTTTTTTTTCTTCTTTCTTAAGTTGTTTCTTATTTAATGAAATAGGAGAAATATTCTTAATACTTAAAATTCTAGATACACATGTTTCCGTACTTGGCATTGTTGTACCATTTTTATATGAGGTCTCCTGCGGATGGAATCTTAAGTTTTGATAACTTTGTGTAGTATCACTGGAACTTTAAATAACTGCTGATCTGGGTTAATTTGAATGTTCAATTATATACTGCTAGTCATATATTTTGTTTATTATATTATTGTATTCGCTATTCTTTGTCAGATACTACTACTGTTAGGGATATAGTAGATATGTCTTAGATCCAATATCACATGTGATGATTTGAACATATTTTTATGAACGTTATTTGATATAAAAAT